>SDVV010018734.1:0-13690 GCA_016164225.1 Gammarus roeselii
TCGGACGAGTGTAGTGAGTAGCGTGTCGGACGCATGTAGTGAGTAGCGTGTCGGACGCGTGTTAGTGAGTAGCGTGTTGGACTCGTGTAGTGAGTAGCATGTTGAACGCGTGTAGTGAGTAGCGTGTTGGACGCGTGTAGGGAATAGCGTGTCGGACGAGTGAAGTTAGTAGCGTGTCGGAATAGTGTAGTGAGTAGCGTGTTGGACTCGTGTAGTGAGTAGCGTGTTGGACTCGTGTAGTGAGTAGCGTGTCGGGCGAGTGTAGCGAGTAGCGTGTTGGACTCGTGTAGAGAGTAGCGTGTTGGACTCGTGCAGTGAGTAGCGTGTCGGGCGAGTGTAGTGAGTAGCGTGTTGGACTCGTGTAGTGAGTAGCGTGTTGGACTTTTGTAGTGAGTAGCGTGTCGGGCGAGTGTAGTGAGTAGCGTGTTGGACTCGTGTAGAGAGTAGCGTGTTGGACTCGTGCAGTGAGTAGCGTGTCGGACGAACCTCGAATTTGTTTTCTCAGAACACGCCACTAAAAAACGGCAGTTTGCAGTCCCCGGGGGTTTGAGGGACCAGGGCATTGCCTTGTCCATCTCCGGGCCAGAGATGTACGTAAACATAGAGACGTCAATAGTGTGGGACTGAGGGACCAGGGTGCAGGTAACCTCAGATTCGTCACAATAGAGCGGGCCTGAGGGTCCAGGGTGCGGGTAACCTCAGAGACGTCAATAGAGCGGGTCTGAGGGACTAGGGTGCAGGTAACCTCAGAGATGTCAATAGAGCGGGACTGAGGGACCAGGATGCAGGTAACCTCAGACACATCATTGGAGCGAGTCTGAGAAACCAGGGTGCAGGTAACCTCAGAGACGTCAATAGAGCTGGTCTAAGGGGCCAGGGTGCAGGTAACCTCAGAGACGTCAATAGAGCGGGTCTGAGGGGCCAGGGTGCAGGTAACCTCAGAGACGTCAATGTAGCGGGTCTGATGGGCCAGGGTGCAGGTAACCTGAGAGACGTCAATAGAGCGGGTCTGAGGGACCAAGGGGTCATGTAACCTCAGAGACGTCAACAGAGCGGGTCTGATGGGCCAGGGTGCAGGTAACCTTAAATACGTCAATAGTGCGGGTCAAACCAACCAACAGTAGAAGAGGAAAGTGGATTCAAATTATATTAACATGGAAGGCTATACTTTAATATTCACTTATTGGACTCATTTGATCTCCGTGTAGACGTCATCGGGGCTACATCAAGAGTCGCAGTAGGAGAAGTGACGTGTAGACGTCATCGATGTCTCATCAAGACTCGCCGTAGGAGAAGTGACGTGTAGACGTCATCGTGGCTACATCAAGACTCACAGTAAGCGAAGTGACGTGTAGACGTCATCGTGGCTACACCATGACTCGCAGTAGGCGAAGTAACGTATAGACGTCATCGTGGCTACACTAAGAGTCGCAGTTTATCGTGGCTTCACTAAAAGTCGTTGGAGGCGAAGTGACGTGTAGACGTCATCGTGGCTACACCAAGAGTCGCAGTAGGCGAAGTGACGTGTAAACGTCATCGTGACTACACCAAGAGTCGCAGTAGGTGAAGTGACGTGTAGACGTCATCGGGGCTACACCAAAACTCGCGGTTGACGAAGCGACATGTAGACGTCATCGTGGCTACAGCAAAACTTGCAGTAGACGAAGGGACGTGTAGACGTCATCGAGGCTACACCAAGACTCGCAGTAGGTGAAGTGACGTGTAGACGTCATCGTGGCTACACCAACTCGCGGTTGACGAAGTGACGTGCAGACGTAATCGAGGCATCACCAAGACTCACAGTATGCGAAGTGACGTGTCGACGTCATCGTGACTACACGAAAACTCGCGGTTGACGAAGTGACGCAGTCGGGTGGACGAAGGACGAGGCCAGTCTGGCGGGCTTCTACATAAGAAGGTGCCTACATATGAAGTTGGGGTAGGGGAGTGGCACGGTTCCGCCCCCCCCCCATCGTCTTTGGGAGGTTCAAAATATTAAAATGTCATGGATTCGTATATACTGACTTAAGCAAATTAACGGTTTCGTCCCTTCCTCGATGAATTCCTGGGTACGCGCCTGGGTAGACCAGTTTAGCATGATGTAGGTTACCCTGCAGTAACTGGGACCGCTAACAATTTTTTTGGGGGATTTTCAAGCTTACGAGTGTTTCAGATATTGTCTGAGAAGATGCGAGTTTTGGCTTGGCACCGTTGCTGTCAATGTTTTTGCTACATGTACAGTTCAAATCGAAAAATATTGTAATAGCATCCTAAAAATATTCGCTATTCTAGGAGGAAAGAGTGTTGCTTAGTCAAACCGTCTCATTCTAAAGTTGCCCTTTAGTGCAATTTGTTCATCTGCCCTCAACGGCAGACAAACGAGGGGTTCCAGTACTGATCGTACAGTACCCTTGCAAAGTGTGCAATACGGTCAGTCCAGTTTTGTCTTTATTCAAAACTGTTACCCACGACTTCTACTCCCCTGTGGAATAAACCACGACAATTGACGGATGACTCGACAAAATTAGATAGGTTTCTTGATCTGCATGGTTTTCAGGGTAACTTTATGCTCCTTTTTTGGGGCGGAACCTGTATATACCTTCTGCGGTTCTAAAGATATATTTGAATGTACTGGGTATCGTTTTTTGTTATCGAAATGAGAGTTTGCTGAGGCTTTTGAGCAAGTCTCGATGGGAGAGAATACCCAGGCCGCATTACGCCTAATCTAGCACAGGCCGGTGGTACTGCTGTTAATTCAGGCAAGAGATTAGTGCAGGCCATACACCCATGATAAAGCATTACAACCAAGAATGTTGTAATTCAAAAAAAACAAAGGAGCAGTGTTTCAATGAACTAATTGCTTAGATTCAATATCAAAAATCCGAAATTTCAAGGCACCATTGACCGAGGTTATGATACTAAATTGCAGTTCCCACGTTTGAGCCGTCGGATTCTTACACTATTTGATACGAGTGCTGCATTAAATGAAACCCATTAGCCTTTAGTTCATAGTGACCGAGATGATGCGTAAAGTTTTCAGTATCAAAAAGGAAGATATATATATATATTTTTTTAATTATTTCAATGAAAGAAAGACTCTACTGTAAACGTAGCATTTGACTGTAACAGTCACGGGTAAGAGAATTTAAAATGTCAAGCATCGTTGATTCGATTCTCTTGAGAAATCCAGTACCCATCTTTGCGATATCCAGTACCCATCTTTGCGATATCCAGTACCCATCTTTGCGATATACAGTACCCATCTTCGAGATATCCAGTACCCATCTTTGCGATATCCAGTACCCATCTTCGAGATATCCAGTACCCATCTTTGCGATACACAGTACCCATCTTCGAGATATCCAGTACCCATCTTTGCGATATACAGTACCCATCTTCGAGATATCCAGTACCCATCTTTGCGATATACAGTACCCATCTTCGAGATATCCAGTACCCATCTATGCGATATCCAGTACCCATCTTTGAAATATCCAGTACACATCTTTGCGATATCCAGTACCCATCTTTGAGATATCCAGTACCCATCTCTGACATATCCAGTACCCATCTTTGCGATATCGAGTACCCATTTCCGTTGTTAATTAATCTAGTTCTGCTTACTGTATTGGCCCAAGTAACATGCCTGGATGAAAATGTTTACTACAACCGTCTCGTTGTAGCTGTCGACGATATTCTTCTTACCGTCGTCGCTCCTCTTGTAGCTGTCGCTGCTCCTCTTGTTGCTCTCCCCGCTACTCTCCTTGTTGTTATTTTTCGCTCTGATGTCGTCGTCTGCATTGTTTTTTAGGAGCTATTGTTTTTTGGCCGTCACGATTTCCAGTTTGGTTTCACGGATGTTCTTCTTCTTCGTCTTTTCTTGGCAGAGGCGTGACTTTTTGTTGCTCTTCGACGAGCTTTTTGTTCTGTTGTCCACATTGTGTTAGACCACCTTCTCTCGCATGCCAGACCTTTAGCTGCAATACTTCCAGAGTTTTCGGGAGGTTCAAGAAGCTCCATAGGTTTCGGATTTGTGGAAGTCCTCATGGGCCCGATGTGTCCCTAGACGCTCGATGTGTCCTTAGAAGCTCGATGCGTCCCAAAGAGCTCGATATGTACCCCGGAGCTCGATGTGTCCCTAGGCACTCGATGTGTCTCTAGAAGCTCGATGCGTCCCAAAGAGTTCGATATGTACAGAGGAGCTCGATGTGTCCATAGGAGCTTGATATGTCCCTAGGAGCTTGATAGTATCTAGGAGCTGGAAGTGTTGTTGATTTCTAATTTATTCTCAGAAGAGGGCTGTATTATTTTTCACACTAATGAAGTAAGCTATTCAGTCGTGCTCAACAGATTTTTAAAGTCCATTTATGTTTTGTCATCTATCGAAATTTGTGTTTAGTTGCATATGATACAGCGCAATAAGCCTGGACAAATAGTTCACAGGTCAAGCGCTTGGCGTTGTATTCCTAGGGAAAAATATGTTTGCAGCTAACATCTTAGCTAAATCACGAGAAGTTTCAGTCCCCAAAGAAAAATGCCAGTGCACATGCTGTTGAAGGACGACTATCGTTGATAAAAATTACAAAATTTAAATTTTCTCCAACATGTCCTTCAGTTCCCAGAGAGGTCACGGTTGAGCATAAGCATGCAACGGACTGGTTAGCGGTTGACGTCATCTCAAATGGACCTGGTATCTAAATTTCATTATTTAAGCAGGAGCTCTCATTGATCTTTACACCAAGGAAGGGGATAAGAAAAACAGATGGTGATGGATCACCACTACAGGGCATTGCGTGAGGAGATGGGAGCCCCTTAGTAGGCAAACTTAGAATGCCTTAGAGAATTGAAAGACTCTGCGTACTGCGCCACTCACCACATATGTAGTTGTCATTTGTGATTTTAGGACGTTTTTTTCATGTTGCGAAAATTTGAGAAGAAAACTCCCAGTTTTCTATGTGGCCGTTACATGGTGAGGGGCAGCAATGTTTGATATATAATACGCATAGGGACACCTGTTAGCCTCACCACCTTCCGTGCCCTAAGGGGCGTCGCCTGCGATCCTCGTGCCAGGGCCCCAATTAAGCAGAGTGTCTCGTGCGGTGTCCATCACTTATAGAGGCATGGCGTCTATACTTATCTTGGGTGGGGCCGTGTTGTGGATACGAGAACAGCACGTGTCATGTGTAGCGTGGAAGCGCAGGTCACAGTTGCAACAGGGACAGGAGATGCAGGGTATTGCATGTCGGAGAAATACGACCTAATATGCGTGACTTCTAAGCCATGAATACATAGGTGACTTCTATATCATGGATACATTGGTGACTCCTATATCATGGATACATGGGTGACTTCTATAACATGGATACATGAGTAACTTTTATATCATGGATACATGAGTGACTTTCTATATCATTGATATATCCGTAACTTCTATATCATGGATGCATGCGTAACTTCTATATCATGGATACAAGGGTGACTTCTATATCATGGATATATGTGGTGACTTCTATATCATGGATACATGGCTGACTTAAAAACCATGGGTACATGGGAGACTTCTATATCATGGTTACATTGGTGACTTCTATATCATGGATAAATGGGTGACTTCTATAACATGGATACATAAGTAAATTCTATATCATGGATACATGGGTGACTTCTATATCATGATACATGGGTGACTTCTATATCATGGATGCATGGATAGTGTGTGCCACCATGCTCCTCATGGAACAGGTGGGGTTGTTTATTTGCTTGATGTCAAAACGTTCCATGATTTGATCAATAAAATTATTGCTGAATTGTTATCAGTGTTGCAGTACCAAGAGTGTGTGCAGTGGATAGGCGTGTGTGGAGAATGGATGAGTTTTGATGTGAGCCTGACGAGCTTTCCCGTCCTTGGCTGTCTCGTTTAAAAGCAAAATGGACCCGGGAGAGGGGGGAGGCCTCGGTTACTCTGACACAGCTTGGGTTAACCCGCACAAAGCTGTCGGGCTCTGCTGCTGACACTGGGCTCTGACAGCACTCCCGAACAGAAGTATGTGTTGCAGTCTCTTGACCGGATCCATCAGCGCTAAATAGTTAAGTTTTGGTATGTTAGTGCATGAAGGGATTGTGAGTTGCAGCTTGCCGTCCACCACCCCTCTTTCTGGTGGTTTCAACCTTGCGTATGTTTCTGCTTCTATGTTATGCGCTTTCATCCCATGGCGTTGCTCTGTTCAATTGTTAGTTTATTTGTTTGATTACCTTCGAAAACATTTAGTTCGTATTCATTGGAGCCCTTACATTCTAAATTACTGGTTTATGACACTCGCGTTCATTTTGATTTATGCTGAGGTAGTTGTAAATTTGCTTAGGTTGGGACTTCTGTCTAGGTATAATAAATGTATGCTGACTTTAAAGTTTTTTTGTAAGTCATTTCCTTATCAAAATGCATCATTGAATGGAATCCCAAGACTTGGTCGGTGGCTGCCCCTTCCAATCCTCTTTTGCAACTTTAGACGCATTTAGGATAACACCAGAGAACCTGGACCAACTACTGTTGGAGGTACAGAATTTTCTTAGTCTAGATACTGCATGAAATCACATGTTACGGAGGTTGTACCAGCTACCCGTGGGGTATGAAAGCTGGTAGCTATTGTGAAAAGATGGTTCATCTCGCCTGCACCTTTCGATCAAACATAATTAGCCTCCAGTAAGGGAGTGGTCCACGGCCGCTCTCTTCTCGACAGCACTACACATCATACTGCACGATATTGATTATGTTTATTGATTCGACAATATCTCATTCTTAGCTTGAGAAGCTGCCACTAACTTTTATTTTGCTGTCCACTGTTCTCGAGCAGTCCAGCAGTTAATGGCTCTCGGGTCTGTCATCTCAGGTTAACGGCCCTTGGGTCTGCCAACTCGGATTAACTGCCCTCGGGTCAGCCAACTCGTGTTAACTGCCCTCGAAGCAGCCTACACGTGTTAACTTCCCTCGGGTCAGCCAACTCGTGTTAACGGCCCTCGGGTCAGCCAACTCGTGTTAACAGCCCTCGGGTCAGTCAACTCATGTTACCGGCCCTCGGGTCAGCCAACTCGTGTTATTGACCCTCGGGTCAGCCAACTCGTGTTAAAGGCCCTCGGGTCAGCCAACTCGTGTTAAAGGCCCCCGGGTCAGCCAACTCGTGTTAACGGCTCTCGGGTCGGCCAACTCGTGTTAACGGCCCACGGGTCAGCCAACTCATGTTAACGGCCCTCGGGTCAGCCAACTCGTGTTAACGGCCCTCGGGTCAGCCAACTCTTGTTAACGGCCCTCGGGTCAAAAAATTACAATAAAGAACAAAGTTGAGCTGTTCTAGAACTTCATATGCTGAGATGAATATGAAAGAATCTACCTCGATCGAGTATCATTATTCGATACTGAAAAATACGCTGAAAGCATATTAACATTTTTTTAATATATTTACATTTTCCCTTTTATTCACTTCTTCAATAATGTTAATACAGGAACCAAGTAAGCTGAACTGGATTTAAATTTTGATCTTTAAGTTTTGTGTAATGGTCGTGGCCCATTTCCAACGGCTTGGCGTTTCATTTTCTTTGAAGTGCTTCAGTCTCCATTTTCGGAGGATTTCTCTTCAATTCCTCCCGCGCTTCACCGCCTGTGCCCGCTTCGCACAGTGGCTCTCCTGACGGTAAAATACTGCACTGAAATCTCTCATTTTCGTTTCATCTAGAGCGAAAATGGTTCCAAAACACAGCGTGGAGATACGGATACGAATGAGCAATAATCCCTGAATATTGGCAGTGTTTCATGGAGGAACGTAAAGCCAGCAGCCTGGCCCCAAACCCGACGTGTCGGTGGGATTATGGCACCTGAGCTGTCGGGATTTGGGCTTGAAACATTAATATATTATTGCCACAAATGAACTAATGGAAGTTGAGATGACTTGAGAATCATAAGTCATCGCTGGCATTAATTTTAGTACATTTAACATAGTGATGTCGCGGAAAAAACGTTAAGGGCTTAGGATTAATATAAAACGTGAACCATGAATGTTCGTGAAACATTTGAATGCAATTTCAATAGGACATTTAAACTTGAATAAAATTCGATATTTACATTTATTTTAAATAGGATTTATCGAACCAGTTCTGTCCAGATATAAAATCGTTACAGGAAATCACGTTACCTAAATTCGTCACGGGCACACTATTCTTTGTGTCTTCGTTTTGGACTAACTATAAGCGAATTTTTTTCCAAAGCTGTTCCCTTTACTATGCATCGTACTAATATATCAAATCTTCTACAAAGCATTCACGAACCAATGCAAGTTGACGAGGGAAGTAAACTTTTCCTGGTGATTGTGCTACGCCTTTATCGTTTGAGCTCAAAATTTCACACAATATCACGCAGATGCGCGCGCATTGTGTATTAATTACTTTTGTGCTAAATCAAAATTTTAATTATCTCCGCAGCTCGATACGAATCACTTTTTCTTCACATGATGGTTCTCCAGGCAGCAGAAACAACGGGTTATTATCTCACCAGGTCATTCAAAGTCCTAACAACTTAGCAGGCCATCATGCAGTCAGTTCCTAGCAGCCTAACAACAACGGTGCTGCACGCGATAATGACGCTTGTCGTGTGACTGTCGGCAACAGTGCCGGTGTTGGGCACGGTCATGATGCCTGTTACGTGACTGTCGGCATTAGTGCCGGTGTTGGGCACGGTCATGATGCCTGTCTCGTGACTGTCGGCAACAGTGCCGGTGTTGGGCACGGTCATGATGCTTGTCACGTGACTGTCGGCAACAGTGCCGGTGTTGGGCACGGTCACGATGCCTGTCTCGTGACTGTCGGCAACAGTGCCGGTGTTGGACACGGTCATGATGCCTGTCGCGTGACTGTCGGCAACAGTGCCGGTGTTGGGCACGGTCATGATGCCTGTCTTGTGACTGTCGGCAACAGTGCCGGTGTTGGGCGCGGTCATGATGCCTGTCACGTGTTTGTCGGCAACAGTGCCGGTGTTAGGCACGGTCATGATGCCTGTCACGTGACTGTCGGCAACAGTGCTGGTGTTGGACACGGTCATGATGCCTGTCTCGTGAATGTCGGCAGCAGTGCTTATGTTGGGCACGATCACGATACCTGTCACGTGACTTTGGGCAGCAGCAGTTCTAATGTTGGGCACGATCACGATGCCTGTCACGTGACTGTGGGCAGCAGCAGTTCTAATGTTGGGCACGATCACGATGCCTGTCACGTGACTGTGGGCAGCAGCAGTTCTAATGTTGGGCACGATCACGATGCCTGTTACGTTACTGAGGACAGCAGTGCTAATGTTAGGCACGATCACGATGCCTGTCACGTGACTGTGGGCAACAATGCCAGTGATGGGCACGATCACTATGCCCGTCACGTGACTGTGGGCAACAATGTCGGTGATATGCACGATCACGATGCCCGTCACGTGACTGTGGGCAACAATGCCGGTGATATGCACGATCACGATGCCCGTCACGTGACTGTGGGCAACAATGTCGGTGATATGCACGATCACGATGCCCGTCACGTGACTGTGGGCAACAGTGCCAGTGTTGGGCAACACGTAGTATCTAATACTTGTTCTAATTACATTGTCTAAACTTACATCCTGGAAATTTGACAAAGTAACTGTAATTTGTATCTAATACTAGTATCTCGATACAGTATCTTAGTAATGTATCTCGATACTGTATATCGACACTGTATGTTGATACTTTATCTAGGTACTGTATCGCAATACTGTATGTAAGTAATGTATCTCGATACTGTATGCCAATACTGTATCTAGGTTCTGTATCTTGCCCGTACGGAAACGCTGTAATAATTAGGAAGGGTTGGGAAGTATGGACCTCATGGGAGAAAGTACCCATGATGTGTTTATAATGGATTAACAAACCACTCAATTTGTAGGGTTAGAGGGTAGCCTGATTCAATGTTGCCCGTACAGTTGTGTTCCAGGACTGTTAATGGTTGTCTTATCAAAGTTAGACAACGAGAGTAGATGTCAGTCGCTGTCAATGTGTGAAGTATTGATTGTGTCTTATAAATGATCGCCCTTGATGCCTCGTGCACCACTACCTTCAAGTTTCTGGTCGACCCATTCACCTCGATCGTGTTGTTCTTCTATTGTTATTCCTCCCAATACTCATAATGCTGTTCTTAAGCCGTAACCTTGCTCAGCGCTTTCCTTCTACTCCAACTCAAGTCCCCGGGCTGTGCTGTGTACTCTGTGCAGTAAAATCAGCGTGTTGTGTGTGATGGATTTCTTTATGTGTTGCGTCCCCAGTACAGTAGAGCCAGCGTGTTGTGTGTGCTGGATTCCTTTATGTGCTGCGTCCTCAGAACAGTAGAGCCAGCGTGTTGTGTCGTGTGGACGCCCTTCATGCTGGTTCATGTGCTGTGCTCTTCGTGATGCACCCGTCGTGTTGCACCCGTCGTGCTGCACCCTCTGTTATGCGCCCGCTGTGCTGTACCCTCCGTTCAGTACCTTCTATGCTACACCTACCTCCTCACAGCCCCTTTCGGGCTGAACCTTGTTTACTGCCTCATCCGTGCTGCCCCTTTGTGCTGTACCCTGCATACTACGCCCAACGTGCTGCCACCTTGGCGCTGCGTCCTTCGAGTTGCCCCCTCTCAGCTACTGTTTCCGTGCTATCCCCTACATGTTCACCCTTTGTGCTGTACTCTCCGTGCTGCTCTATCCATGCTGCCTCCCCAAGTTACCCCTTCTGTACTACCTCCTTCCGTGCTGCCCACCCCGTACTTGCCACTTCCGGGCGGCACCTTCAGTGCTACTCCCTGTGCTGCGCTATTTGGGCTGCGCTCTCTGTGCTGCGGCCTTCGTGCTACCTCCTCAGTTCGGCCCTCTATTCGTGCTGTTTCCTCCGTGTTGCCTTCTCCGTGCTTCGTCCTTGCCACTCCCTCCGCTTTGCGCCTTCACTCCTACTCCCCCTCTCCCATAGTGCGGCACCCTCTGTGCTGAACCTTCAGTGCTACTTCCCCTCGCCCTCCTTGAGCACTCGCCGTGCTGCAGAGGCTGCCTTGTTGTGGCGTGAGGGCAGCAGGCGGGCGTGGTCTAATTGGCTTAGTTTGTGTGAGGGTCGTGAGGAGGAGGAGGAGAGGAGAGGCATTGCCCTCAGCCGCACCCATTAGGAGATTGCCCCGCCGACCTGCTTGCCCCGCTTCAAACGCGGCCCTGTGCTAAATACCTAGTGGTGTGAGACGCGAGTCGTGCATCTGGCAGGTGTTTTAGGTCATCAATAACGCTCAAGTGAATATCAATTTGTAAATATTGTGAATATTTTATAAGTTAGGAGTGCGAAGGAGATGAAGACGCTCTAGCATGGTAACAGATGCCGCCGCTACTGTTACCACGCTCGAGCAAACACATATTCTGGGAGTCGACGAACAGAAAAGGAACTACTGGTGTGTCGATTCTACGAAGTGAAAGACAAGATGGATGAGGTCTGAGTGCCTTTGAGGGCATGCAGAGGAAAGGCTATGACGGAAAGTATGGGGCCTTGCTCCAAATGTCTTTGTTTAGGAGCACCAGCTAAGCTCCGTGATACGCTAGTCGGAACAGAACTCATTCTGGAGGAGGTGGTCGAGGAACTCTGGAGGCGCTGTGAAAACAGCGGCGAGTTCGACCGACGAAGTCTGCGGTTCGTTAATGAGGAACTGACGGAACTCGGGAAGGTCTAGGAGAACCTCGTGAGAACTAAGAAGGGCCAACAGGTATTCACGTCAGTCTCTGGTAAAAATTTACTTTCCGATTTGGAGAAAGACAGCAAGAACCGGGCGGATATAGCAAGAAGGCTTGATAAAGTAAGCCAGCTGGTTAGCCAAACTCTGCAGCTTGATGACGGGGCATCCAGGACAAGGTTGTCTTGGGGCACTCAGTTTGATTGCCTATAGGAGTATGGGCGGTAAGCCTTGATTTCTTACCGTGAAGCATTGGGTATGCGTCTGTCAAGCAACTCACTTCCACCTCTAAGCCCATGTCAGTGTCACCTTCTTCACGTTAACCAGAGAGGCCATCTGCTGCCTACAAACTAAAGACCGGGAACAAGCAGATGCTCGTCATTCGAGGGACCATGCCGTAATCGGGAATTGACCACACATCAGAGGAGAGCCAGCTGCTCAAACTCAACGGGGCTGCCTTGATTAGGAAGGATTATCATCAGGGCCGACACCGGTTCACTTTTTTGAACCGTCATGCGTTTACAATGCTAATGCGAGACAACATAAATAAAAAAATCGGGCCTGGACAGTGAAATTGAAACAAGAGCAATAGTTGATCATCGTCCGTCATCTCGGTGTTGAATTTGTTCATTGGTGCAAGCCTGATACCACCTTTGATAAAATCAGAGTTGACCTTGCGGAGGTTGATGTCTCGAGCCCAGAGGCTCTCAAAATGTCATTAAGGAATATCTGTAGTGGACTAGGCCAGCCAAATACAAGCAGCTGATGAAGTCTCCTCCATTAACTTGCTTGGTGACTTTCGGAAGAGGTTTGATTTGTCCTACAAAGTATGACCTTTGTCGGAATTACAAAGGAACCCCCAGACAAGGAAGAATGTTCCGAACATAAACACTTAGAAATGTTATATTCACAGGCAAGGGAAGAGCGTGCTTTAAACTAACCTTACCTTAAGGGTTCTATGTCATAAGCAAATTCCCCGCTGGAAGCGATGACAAATCATATGCTTACGTTGGAAGAAGGCTCTGGCACGGTAGATGCATTACAAAACTCGGATGAGCTTATTATTGGTGGGGGCAAAAGCGACTTCCCAGGTGAGATGGGCCCCGGAAGCGCAAACTCCAGGTGAAGACCCTCCCTATGAAGAAGCCAAAGACCGAGACGAGTACCGTATACAGTTCATATTTGGTTACGCGCAGTCGTATACCACAATATTTTACGGCATACAAGAATCATGGCTCGATCTCTCGAGTAGAAACCTGGCAGCCGAAATAAATCTACTAGGCTACAACATATTCAGCTTGGACAAATCCACCCCTTAGACAGACGGGGTGGGTCGGTGTTGTACATTTCTTAGAAGTTGCCCCTTGTTCGTAAAACGGTACACTCCACAATCTTAGTGACCCATGCGACATAGAAGCTGGCATTAGTGAACCGCAATATTCACACGCTTGCGAATTCACGGTCCCAGACATCGAAATCACCAGACTATCATCTTCGGCAATTTCGTTGTCCCGCAAAACCAACGATGAGTTGATATGAGACCATCTCGTCGATCAGTCTCGCGGATTTGATATAACCAACCAGCCGCGGTGGTGGGCGCTATATCCGTGAATTTATTTAAAAACAAACTGGACAAACACTCGGAGTAGGATGAGTTGAGGAGTCCAAACGGAGGCAGAGTTTAAGACGTGTTGGGTATACCACATATGGAGGTGTGGGCTCCTAGATTTAGACCCCTGTGGACTGTTATCAAAATCGGAGCTTGTAAACCTCAATAAATTGACTACCAACTGTTATGCTGTGGCGTGAAAGCTGACGTATTCAACTCAGATAAATCAGCCGTGACTGCAGACTGTGCATGACGGCTCTCAATGGTGTAGCAGATATACAGTGAGCGGTTTCACCCTGCGAAGCCTTTTCACTACCGGAATCTCGCACTGGAAACCGCCGT
>SDVV010018735.1:0-13689 GCA_016164225.1 Gammarus roeselii
GCTTTTGTATGTGTTGATACGTAAGAATAGCGTAGATGAATAGATGTCCGTTGTATGGCTGGATGGCAATGATGGCGCTTTTGTATGTGTTGATACGTAAGAATAGCGTAGATGAATAGATGTCCGTTGTATGGCTGGATGGCAATGATGGCGCTTTTGTATGTGTTGATACGTAAGAATAGCGTAGATGAATAGATGTCCGTTGTATGGCTGGATGGCAATGATGGCGCTTTTGTATGTGTTGATACGTAAGAATAGCGTAGATGAATAGATGTCCGTTGTATGGCTGGATGGCAATGATGGCGCTTTTGTATGTGTTGATACGTAAGAATAGCGTAGATGAATAGATGTCCGTTGTATGGCTGGATGGCAATGATGGCGCTTTTGTATGTGTTGATACGTAAGAATAGCGTAGATGAATAGATGTCCGTTGTATGGCTGGATGGCAATGATGACGCTTTTGTATGTGTTGATTCGTAAGAATAGCGTAGATGAATAGATGTCCGTTGTATGGCTGGATGACAAAGATGGCGCTTTTGTATGTGTTGATACGTGAGAATCTAACTAAACATTTAGAATCATTGTAGCGCCCTTGACGTTCAATTGTATGAATTATCGTCTGTAGCATACAGAGACTGCTCTGCTAATACCTTCATTGATGGTCACTCCATCAATACAATTGATGGTTCTTGCGTTGCTCTCCCGTAGGAGGAACCTGGGAAGGGGTGCAGTGGGAGGAACCTGGGAAGGGGTGCAGTGGGAGGAACCTGGGAAGGGGTGCAGTGGGAGGAACCTAAGAAGGGGTACAGTACAGGGTTCCGTTGCCCGCCTGTCCCGTCACACTGAGTTGGGTCAGCGTCACAGTGAAGAGGCAGCGTGCCCGTAATACGACGATGCAGTAGCATGCGCCGTGACACGCTACAGTCTTGTTCTTGTCTGGCATGTTGCTGTGCGTAATTTTGAGCTTCCTACTCGCATTGGCATGCCGGGAAATGTATCATTTAATTATATTGTTTATAATTATAATTACAAGATTGATCATACCATAGGATAAAATCATTGACGATTGCATTAAATCTGTTGGGGTACCAGTGTGAAGGATGAAGATTATTAATGACCAGCACGTCAAACTATTGAATCTATTTTGTTGATATATTTATTAGGCATAATAAATAGATATGCAAACAGTGAACCCACGCCGGTTAGTCAGGCTTTTAGGTTAGGCTCTTTCCCGAAATCATGTTTGAACCTTGTTCATTTAATCATCAGCTGTTCATATAATCACTGTGTATCAACAATCATCTGCGAAATACTCACCGCCACGCACGTGCGTTCCCCCAGTGTACGCGACGCTTCTGTGTGTGTGTGTGTGTGTGGTGAGCCCGTGTGCGTGCATGTGTACGTGAATCTGCTAACACAAGTTTGCCGAGATCAATAGGGCCCCCATCCCTCGCTCCCCCTCCTCCTCCTCTTCCCTTGCTCCTCAGAAGGGGGAGGACGGGGTGGCATGGGAATGGCAGAAGATGGGAATGAGTCGCGGGTAAAAAATATAAAATGGGAATACCTTCCCACTAAAAGACTGTGAAATAAATATTGGGAGAGGAAAATGAGACGGAGTAATAAATGAATAGTTGAAGCGATGCCTGGGGGACGACCTAGTGGAACAGCGAAAGAGTGCGACGCTCTGCAATAGCTGAGAACAAATAGAAAATATATGCTGACTCCATATGGAAAATATTCCATGGCGGTAGAAAAGTGGTTAGAAAATTTATTTTGTTATTTTTGTTATTTTCAGTTTGATACGCCATCATTCGGACAGAGACAATTCACATTCTTCAGGAAATACTTCTGTATAGTTTTGTTTGTCGTGCAAGTCACGAATGGACTAAAAGAATAATATCGATTTTAATTGAAGACATTAACACAATTTTCATTTGTTTTTGTTCAAGCAATAAGTGAGCGAACCCTCATGCATACTTGATGGAAAGAATACGTTTTGTTTTACTTACGTAACATTGTTTAATTATTAGAATACATAATATTTTCTGAAAGAACTAGACATTATTCTGCAAAGACTTCATCATTATGCTGTTGCTCACTCTTTTTTGTTGCCTATCACGTCAACGGCGCATCACAGTGACAGAGAACAGGAGAGCCCATCTTGTCAGTCGCATCACAGTGACAGAGTGCAGTGACAGTCCATCTTTGCAGTCGCATCACAGTGACAGAGTGCAGTGACAGTCCATCTTTGCAGTCGCATCACAGTGACAGAGTGCAGTGACAGTCCATCTTTGCAGTCGCATCACAGTGACAGAGTGCAGTGACAGTCTATCCTGTCAGTCGCATCACAGTGACAGAGTGCAGTGACAGTCCATCTTGTCAATCGCATCACAGTGACAGAGTGCAGTAACAGTCCATCCTATCAGTCGCATCACAGTGAGAGTGCAGTGAGAGCCCATCCTGCTGGTCGCATCACAGCGACAGAGTGCAGTGACAGTCCATCCTGTCATTAGCATCACAGTGACAGAGTGCATTGACAGTCCATCCTGTCAGTCGCATCACAGTGACAGAGTGCAGTGACAGTCCATCTTGTCAGTCGCATCACAGTGACAGATTGCAGTGACAGTCCATCCTGTCAGTCGCATCATAGGGACAGAGTGCAGTGACAGTCCATCTTGTCAGTCGCATCACAGTGATAGAGTGCAGTGACAGTCCATCTTGTCAGTCGCATCACAGTGACTGAGTGCAGTGACAGTCCATCTTGTCAGTCGCATCACAGTGACTGAGTGCAGTGACAGTCCATCCTGTCAGTCGCATCATAGTGACAGAGTGCAGTGACAGTCCATCTTGTCAGTCGCATCACACTGACAGAGTGCAGTGACAGTCCATCCTGTCAGTCGCATCATAGTGACTGAGTGCAGTGACAGTCCATCTTGTCAGTCGCATCACACTGACACAGTGCAGTGACAGTCCATCCTGTCAGTCGCATCACAGTGAGAGTGCAGTGAGAGCCCATCATGTCAGTCGCATCACAGTGACAGAGTGAAGTGAGAGCCCATCCTGTCAGTCGCATCACAGTGACAGAGTGCAGTGAGAGCCCATCCTGTCAGTCTCATCACAGTGACAGAGTGTAGTGAGAGCCCATCATGTCAGTCGCATCACAGTGACAGAGTGAAGTGAGAGCCCATCCTGTCAGTCTCATCACAGTGACAGAGTGCAGTGAGAGCCCATCTTGTCTGTCATCACAGTGACAGTACAGTGAGAGCCCATCCTGTTTGTCATCCCAGTGACAGAGTGCAGTGAGAGCTCTGCCTGTCAGTCGCATCACAGTGACTGAGTACAGTAAGAGCCCATCCTGTCTGTCATCACAGTGACAGAGTGCAGTGAGAGCCCATCCTGCCAGTCGCATCACAGTGAGAGAGTGCAGTGAAGGCATGTCCTGTCTTTCATCACAGTGACAGAGTGCAGTGACAGCCCATCCTGTCAGTCGCATCACAGTGACAGAGTGCAGTGAGAGCCCATCCTGTCAGTCGCACCACAGTGACAGAGTGACAGCCCATCCTGTCCATCCTGCCCATCCTATCCGTCGCATCACAGTGACAGAGTGCAGTGAGAGCCCATCCTGGCAGTCTCATCACAAAGCACCCTGCCGTGGCCACCGCGCAGTATGAGAGCTCTGTTAAAATTCTTTGAAAATACCGTCGCAATGGCTCGTCCTAGGAGTAACCTACAGACACCATCTTGGCATTAAGCTTGTACAGAAAAACCAATCCCACCTACCATCAACAGCTGTCTACCTTTCCTTTTTTCGATGTTATTTAATTGACAGACATTGCAAATTAAATTAGATGTCATAAATGGAATTTGATGGATAAAAGTCTTTTAAATTAAAATAAATAACCTTCGAAAAGAGGAAATTCCCTTATCAAACAAAGTGGGAGGTTGAACCCACTAAAACTTCTCCCCAGCCTCTCCTCCTTATGATTGTTCTTATTTGATTCCCCCCATGTCGCCATCGTGAGTGAACTAAATAACATCGTGCTATATTGTGTTGCTGTTTCTCCAACTTAGTAAATAATAATAATAATATACATCCAACTTTACGGTGTACCTGGAAGTCTTTACCCCAAACGGTTGATTGATATTGAATTGAACATCATTCCATTGTAGTGAAAAATACAGGGGAAAAGTCCTGTGTCTAAGTAGCTGTAGGATTCTAAGAGAATTTAATGCATTTAGTACCTTGCAGAAATAGTTACATTGAAATCATAACTTTCTTACTTCCTCATGTCCTGATTAAAATATTTAAATTTTCAAGTGGAGTGGTGAGGGCTTCTGCGTGACATAATTAATAGACTGAAAGGTTACCTCTTCTGATGTCGCCCTCCCTCCTCGCCGTGACGTCACTCCTAGAGACAGTGGCGCCTGCTGCCGCTCATTGTAGGTCTCGATATATTGGAGTGCCAAACGAGGAATTCCAACATCGTGCGCTCAAGCACATAAGAATGATTACTCTGTGGTGCAGATTTGTGTTGTCAATCTTACAAGCTGATGCAGAACAGGGATGAATCGCCTGTCCTTTTCTAGACACCCGCAGTTGCGGATATTAAATAGGAAATCCGTGCGGTTGCTGATGCGGATATTTCAGTGTAATCTTTTGAACTTGAAAGGTCATATTAGACGATAACCTTTTTGTTGACAGCTATAACAACCATGTATGACGTACATGATTGGTGAAAGGAATTATATGATGTACAAACTTTATTTACGAAGAATTTTCATTAATAAATCCCATTGTTAGCCTCCCGTATCTTGCAATTGCACCTGAACGGACGTAATCACTTAGCAAAATTATGTTATTTAGAGGATTTCATTAACTAATTGGCTTGCTCTCTGAGCAGAAAGGGCAGAATCTTAATCTTAAATATGAGTATTGTTTCTGTATGATCTTGACCTTCGATCATGGTGACAATTTTCTACATTTCCTCCAACATCAGAGAATGCACTCTCTAATTATAAATCAAGGTGTTATAACGAAGGTAAACGTTTGTGTGCTCTCTTCCCAGAGCAGAGATGAGGTTAGGAAATTAACTTTAGTAACAAATGTTAGGCATGCTTTCATTGGCTTACACCTCTTGTCCAATTGTATGCAGTTGCGTTAAATAATGACATTTTCAACTTAAACCGACGCTTTTGTCCTGATTTTTTTTTCAAATAATTATTTAATGGCAACTGTATGTTAGTAGTTCAGCCCTACGGTTGCAAAGCTGTACGAATGTCTCTACCTGTATGGTGGTGATTGCCTCGACATCAAGATAGATACGTTGCTTCGAGCTTCATCGAGAGGTGTTTGCCGCTAAAATTGCGGTATCTGCAACGTACTAACTGACACGTTGGTCACAGATTATATTTTCTATTTGACACAGACTTTTGATAATAGTGTAACTGGATAATTCGTTTGTTGTTTGTCAATCGTTCTGAATCAAGCCCGTTTGAACGAAATCAAACGATTTGAGTTGAGGCTGTTCGAAAAAAGTCATTCGTTTTGAGTTGAAGCCGTTTGAACGAAGACGATCGTTTTGAAGTGAGGCCGTTTGAACAAAGTCATCGTTTTGAGTTGAAACTGTTTGAACGCAGACAATCGTTTTGAGTTTAGGCCGTTTGAACGATGACAATCGTTTTGAGTTGGGGCCGTTTAAACGAAGTCATCGTTTTGAGTTGAGGCCGTTTGAACAAAGTCATTCGCTCAGAATCAAGTCCGTTTGAACGCAGCCTGTTCAAAACTGTTTATAAAATCTTAACCGAGCCGTTTGTATCTCGATCGGTATACGATGAGAATTACATCAGATGAACAGGACCAACGACGAATAGTGAGAAGAACATTAGCAAACCAAACGGGCGAGGAGATCTGGGCCATCGTCGCATCGCCTCCTGTATATTGTGTGAGATTTATTTCAGTGATGGATTACAAGAGCCACTGCAGCCTCTG
Organism: Gammarus roeselii; assembly: GCA_016164225.1. NCBI lineage: Eukaryota > Metazoa > Arthropoda > Malacostraca > Amphipoda > Gammaridae > Gammarus > Gammarus roeselii. The sequence continues at coordinate 5,990 of SDVV010018735.1, forward strand.
CTTCCTCTGTGGCTCTCCAAAAATGTCCAGATTGTAGGAGCCTCTGAGGCCTCTGCTTCTTCCCTGTGGTTCTCCAAAAATGTCCAGGATACAGGAGCCACTGAGGCCACTGCTTCCTCTCTGTTGTTCTCCAAAAATGTCCAGAATACAGGAGCCACTGAGGCCTTTGCTTCTTCCCTGTGGTTTTCCAAAAATGTCCAGGATACAGGAGCCACTGAGGCCACTGCTTCCTCTCTGTTGTTCTCCAAAAATGTCCAGAATACAGGAGCCACTGAGGCCTTTGCTTCTTCCCTGTGGTTCTCCAAAAATGTCCAGGATACAGGAGCCACTGAGGCCACTGTTTCCTCTCTGTTGTTCTACAAAAATGTCCAGAATACAAGAGCCACTAAGGGCCTCTGCTTCCTCTCTGTGCTTTTCCAAAAATTTCCAAATAACACGAGCCACTGAGGCTTTTGCTTCCTCTCCGTGGTTCAGCTGCTCAGGTTTGCCCTTGATTCTGTTCGCTGTGTCATCATGCAATTGTTCAAACTGGCTCATGTTTTGTTTGTGAAAAGTTTATGATTCAATTTTCGTCGTAAGTACCTCAAGTATGGATGAAACTTTATGAACTCCAAGGAAGCCTCCAACCATGCCATTTGTAGCAGACACAGCACGGTTCAGAGTGCACAAAGTTGCTTACATTCCTTCGTTCCGTCCTTTTTGTTGTAGCGTCATCCTCCCGCTGGTTATATAATTTACAGTATGCCGACTATCTGCAGCTTGCTTTCCTCGTGTCTTCTTTCTCATGTCGTTTCTACCCTGCTACACGTTCATTTGTGTCGATATTGTAACTTGTTCTCTATGGCATATTCAACCAGGTCGTTTCAACCCTACAACATGGTTATTTGTGTCGATCTTGTAACCTGTTCATTATGGCAAATTTAACCAGGTCGTTTCTACCCTGCTTCATGGTTATTTTTGTCAATCTTGTAATTTGTTTACAAAGGCAGATTTAACCAGGCCGTTTCTACCCTGCTACATGGTTATGGGTGTCGATCTTGTAACCTGTACACTATGGCGGATTTAACCTGTTCGTTTCGACCCCGCTACATGGTTATTTGTGTCGATCATGTAACCTGAACATTTTGAATTTTAGTTTCTTGGCAAATCCAACCAAGATTCACTGCTGATTTTTATTTTACTGATACATGTAGATAATTTTGGTCTAATGCCATTTCGTTGTTGCTTATAACGTGATAGAGAGTTGTCCAGGATTTAACTCAAACACATTCTTGATTTTGATGTTAGTCTGACAGGTCGCACATTTTGTTTTACGCAGATGCAGTGTTCAGTTTCAATTTGCCCCTAATGGGTGTTTGATCATTGTTTTGCTTTTGGCCCATCGGAGAGTGTAGTCTCGTTACCTTACAATAGGAGCATGAGCAAGGTATTCGAATATAATCAAGGCTAGATTTAGTTTAGGTCATAATGGATTACATTAGATTTTATGTTTTTCGGAATGATTTCTTTCTGGTATATGTTATAGCTACATTTTGTTTTAGGTTATCCGAAATTAATATATTCTGATGTATTGAACAGAATTTTGTGCGATGTATACAAATTTTGATTATATTCGAAATTAATGTTTATCGCTTTCAGTGCTCTACTGTGTCTACTCAATTAGTGGTGCTTTGGCTCATGGTACGGCTTTCACTTGCCTACGGCATGGCCTCAACTTTGACTTAACTTGTTCTCAGTGCAGTCTCAACCTGGCCTTAACTTGCCAACGACCAGGCCTCAACTTGGTCCTTCACTGTGGCCTCAATATGGTCTCAACTTGGCCAAGACTTTTTCACGAAATAGCAATGATTAACCAAGACATAGCCCCAACATGGCCTTGGCTTTCTCTCGACACGTCTTCAACATGGCCTTGATTCGTCGCGATATGGCCTCAATGTGGCCATATCGCAAAATGGCCTCAACACCTCAAACGTTGGCTTGCTGCGACATGTTTTTAACTTGTTCATGAAATAATGTCAACATGGCCTTGTCTTGCTGCGACATGACCTTGACTTGCCCTCGACAAGGCCACTACTTGTCCTTGACTTAACACGACATGCCCACATCTTGTCTTTGACTTGTCTTCGACATTTCCTCAGCTTGGTCATGATATGTGACGATATGGCCTCAACATGGCCTTGAATTGCAGCGACATGACCTTGCGTCGTAAGGGCCTCTAATGTCTTAACTCAGGCATCTTCAAAAGTCCTTGAAACCTTCTCCTCGAATTATCTAAGCATCCTCTATCATACTGCAATGTCTGTCACTTTATCTGCAAAGATTTAGACTTTGGCGTCTCAACACAGGCATGATCCGCGGTTTCTGCCTCTCTTTTAGAGCGTCACTACAGCGTCTGCAACCTTCCTCGCCAGCCCTTTCAGCCCCTGTAGTGCCCTCCTGCCCCCGAGAGTCTGCAAGCTGCCCCTAATGAGCGTACGCCATAATACCGCCAACAAAAGCCTTGCTTTGATGTCGTTTCCTATCTGGGAAAAGATGGGCCAGTGACATCTTTCCACACCGCTGGTGACAGGCAGACACATCATTCTATACTCTTCCACCTCATCGTACACGATTTAACTTTTATTACGTGCGTTTGTTAGGTGGTTGTTTTATTTATTAGGTTCTTCCACATACATCAGTGATTACATCCGATAGAAAATAAATACTATACGAAGCTAAGTGACCCATATATTGATCTTATATACCACACTTTCAAATATATTTTATGTATCCGATTCTTTTAATTTCATGCATTCCATAAAAGTATGTGGACTTTACCACTGCCCTTGATGCTTTGTGAATTGAGGGTTGAATCGCCGATCGTGTTTTCAATGTATAATTCATCATCGTTCTCTACACCGCTTGTCATATTCTCGAGGTATAATTCATCATCGTTCTCTACACCGCTGGTCATATTCTCGAGGCATAATTCACCAGCGTTCACTACCCTGCTGGCCATATTCTCGAGGTATAATTCATCAGCGTTCTCTACACCGCTTGTCATATTCTCGAGGTATAATTCATCATCGTTCTCTACACCGCTGGTCATATTCCCGATGTATAATTCACCAGCGTTCACTACCCTGCTGGCCATATTCTCGAGGTATAATTCATCAGCGTTCTCTACACCGCTTGTCATATTCTCGAGGTATAATTCATCAGCGTTCTCTACACCGCTTGTCATATTCTCGAGGTATAATTCATCAGCGTTCTCTACACCGCTGGTCATATTCTCGAGGTATAATTCATCAGCGTTCGCTACACCTCTGGTCACATTCTCGAGGCATAATTCATCATAGTTCTCTTCACCGCTGTTCATATTCTCGTGGTATAATTCATCAGCGTTCGCTACACCTCTGGTCACATTCTCGAGGCATAATTCATCATAGTTCTCTTCACCGCTGTTCATATTCTCGTGGTATAATTCATCAGCGTTCTCTACACCGCTGGACATATTCCCGAGGTTTGAAGCACACTTGATATCTAAACAAATCGTTCTTGTATTCAAAGGATTTCACAAATGTTCTCTTTCCGAATGTTAATATTTTTGAAGTAATTCATCAGTGGATGTTCTGCCGTCGGTCGTTCTTAACTGTATATAGGGTAACTCATTACCGTCCTATTCTTCCCACTTGGCTTCCTCTCTTTCCCAACGACAGTCGAACGGAGCCAAAGCGGCTTCCATCAGAGTCAACACACGCCTTAGGAAGCTATAGTCAAGAAAAGGCCGAGACTTTTTGCAATCGCGAGCTGCCCACTTAATAGGAGTACATTGGGGGGAGGAGGGGGAGCTATGGCTATGGTGGGGGTCTGACGACGCAGCCTCAGAGGGAAAAGCGAAAGGTGGCAGATTGTGGAGGAGGCGGAATCTGAGGAAGTTTGTACGGAGTACAAAAACGGATGAAAGTAGCAATGAGTGAGGACTTGATAAACGGGTTAGAGACTAGCCCAAGGAAGCGACTGAGGTGTTTGTGTGATAACTTCCTGATGATGTCTGTAATAATAATGTTTTTGGGGTGCAGTTCAATTTGTGTAAAGTAATCGCTCAATACAATGAGATTGATCTACTGCCCGCTGATTAGAATTGATGGAGTCACTGGCCTTACATTATGTATAAAGACTCGTGAGGGGTAGACTCTGACCTGTGAACGCTCATTGAAATCTTGAAATGTGCAATAGCTGCTAACTGTCTGTCTGATTGGAGGTGATGCATTGAGTAACAATGGATCAAGCGACTATCCCATGTTCCGGCTGATGGATGTTGTGCTGTTTTCCAAACATGAGAAACGAGGAAATGGGCAGTAGGCATACAAAAATTACCATTTTACACATAGAGGATATAAACGTCAAAAATAGTTATTTGACGTGAACAGTTGAGATATGTTGATTTGAGCATTATCGGACAAGAATTCAGAATTCAACTAGTAATGTGAGTTTTTTTGTAACATAATATAATATCTATTCCCATACATGAATTAAAATCCTTTCCATGTCTTTGGTAAATATGCAGGCCTGATGGAATTATTTCCTAGTCAAAACTATCGTATTCCATTGTTCAATATTCGAGTCTATCGAATGCATTACTCGCAGGCCTTTATCATTATGGCCAGGCAGATGACTTTACAGAGCCCATGGATTGTTCTGTTTAGTGTTCACAATCAACAAATGGTTGATAACTTTGTAATATTCTGGCTCTCTTGAGTAGATGTTCTAATTATTCTTTGATTTATCCACATTGTTAATGACTTCTTGCCAAACATTCAGCCCACGCCGATGGACTAGGACATTATATGTTGTCCAGTTCGGATGCAGTCTTTAGAAGGTAGTTCAGCACACATCAAGGCTTCTGTCTAGAAGTCGTTAAAGTCGTTAATACTAAATATCGGTATCCTTTTTGAATACGTTGGCAGTGAAATATCTTATAATATATCATTAGAGATATCTCGAACGTCTTCAGTTGATGTTCTTTAAAAAATATGATTCCATAAGAGCCTCGGTTTCTATTAGATGTGGCACGCACAAGAAGGTCCATCAACTAATTTAAAAAGTCAATCCCAGTAATGTTCCTTTAACGAAGATGAAAGGACGGCTTCTGAGAACTTCACTCACTGGAGCAAAACTGCAAATTGTGAGTAAAACATTTGGTCGAATCTTGGAGTTTTCTGTGGTCACACGTTTCCTGAGTGTTGGACAGGTGCGGACAACCGACACGTGTGACAGGAGCGCCATTTCTTGGCAACATTTTCTTATGGAATATTTCAGATGATGAGATCCCGTGCACACGACCTTGTTGAAATGGGAATAAGCAGAGATGGTACGAGCAGCCTGTGTTTTATTAATATGGTCATCACTTTATTCTCGTTGCATAATAAAAGAGGGAGGCGCTGGTGTGCGTGTAATAATGACGAAGGCAAGCCATTTGCATACCTTTAAGACGAGGAAATTTAGCCTGCGACTCTTTGCAGCGGGGTGTGGAAGTACTGTAATTGAGTAGAATTTTATGTTGATCGTTTCATTCGAAGTGGAAAAATTCTCCCAGCAGATGTCGATTCTTTTCTAAATCAATGTCTATTAATCTTGTGCACCCATATACTTTTTGTTTGATGGGAACGATCTATGTCGTATTCTTTTACTGCGAAGTCAATTGGTACTCAATTTGAAACCATTCAACCTGAGTGGAGTGGATTCTGATCTGGTTTAATTTATGAGATGCTTACAAGGTAGGTATAGAAGCTGAACACATTCCTCCCCATGATTACCATTGCACTTGTTCGGCGAAAAAAACGGAACAAGCCAGGATCGAGTTCCGATAAAAGTGACGACCGAGCACTCGTATAAAAGTTTATAGAATCATTTCATTTCAGTTACAGCTGACGAAGAATTTTTATCAGTATGTCCAACAGGAAGGACGCGGGGTTAACTTTGTTTTTTAATTGTATGTCTACGTCACAGAGTACACCGTCAGGTGCGTTGAGGGCATGGGTGTCGAAGGATTGCGTCGAGGACTTGGGAGTCGGAGGATTGCGTTGATGGCTTGGGACTCGGAGGATTGCGTTGAGGGCTTAAGACTCGGAGGATTGCGTTGGGGGCTTAAGACTCGGAGGATTGCGTTGAGGGCTTGGGAGTCGGAGAATTGCATTGAGGGCTTAAGACTCGGAGGATTGCGTTGGGGGCTTAAGACTCGGAGGATTGCGTTGAGGGCTTGGGAGTCGGAGAATTGCATTGAGGGCATAAGACTCGGAGGATTGCGTTGGGGGCTCAAGACTCGGAGGATTGCGTTGAGGGCTTAAGACTCGGAGGATTGCGTTGAGGGCATGGGAGTCGGAGAATTGCATTGAGGGCTTAAGATTCGGAGGATTGCGTTGGGGGCTTGGGACTTGGTGGATTGCGTTGAGAGCTTGAGACTCGGAGGATTGCGTTGAGGGCTTGGGACTTGAAGGATTGCAGTGAATACTTGGGAGTCGGTGGATTGCGTGTAGGGCTTGGGAGTCGGAGAAAAACGTTGAGGGCTTGGGAGTTGGAGGATTACGTTGAGGGCTTGGGAGTCGAACAATTGTGTTGAGGGCTTTAAAGTCGGAGAATTGTGTTGAGGGTGAGAGTCAGATAATTGTATTGAGGGATTAAGACTCGGAGGATTGCGTTGGGGGCTTGGAACTCGGTGGATTGCGTTGAGGGCTTGGGATTCTGAGTTTTTACGAACGAGGACACACACATTCGATCAGGATCGCCACTACTCCCGCTCCGGCCATATTGAGGACGGAAGGTGTACCCAAAATAAAAATTCAAGTGCGTATTGGACTAGAAGCCAAATATGTATTTTTCAACGTGTATACTTAATATTAGAGCGCTGCATTACGTAAGGACAATGGATGATGATAAAAGGAAAAGATTATTTGCCGATAAACATGACACATTTTTAATGTTTCGTTAATTATTGTTTTGTGACCTTTTCTGCGTGTATGCTAGTACACATACTTTAACCGATTTTGTCAAGACACGATCTCAATTGGAGATGTGTCGAATCGAAAATTATCTCCGGTACCGATACTCTATTTTTCCGATGCCGATACCACCGATACCTGAAAATTTGGATGCTTAAGCCCATTCTGATAGTTTTCATATAAATTTCATTATGTGTGAATTGTATAAGTAAGTGTTGTTTGAAGCTAGCAATTACTAAAAATATATTATCTGGGTGATGATTGTTCCCAAATAACCACCAGTAGCTTCATTAGGTTAAGTCAATTCTATTTGAGTAAAGATGAAAATATAAATAAAATAATTTGCATCTCCTTCAGATGTCAAACTAAAAGATCAATTTAACTGGTTACCTTAAATAGCAGCACAGCCGAGACTTGTGTTAATGAGCAGACCCGGGGCCAGCTGACACCTGGGGCCAAGGAGCCGAGGCCTTGGGCTAATGAACCGAGACCCGGGGCCAGCTGAGACCTGGGGCCAAGGAGCCGAGGCCTTGGGCCAATGAACCGAGACCCGGGGCCAGCTGAGACCTGGGACCGAGGAGCCAAGGCCTTGGGCCAATGAACCGAGGCCCGGGGCCAGCTGAGACCTGGGGCCAAGGAGCCGAGGCCTTGGGCCAATGAACCGAGACCCGGGGCCAGCTGACACCTGGAGCCAAGGAGCCGAGGCCTTGGGCCAATGAA
>SDVV010018736.1:0-13689 GCA_016164225.1 Gammarus roeselii
AAAACACCTGAACAACTAAAACAACTAAAACAACTAAAACAACTAAAACAACTAAACAACTAAAACAACTGAAACAACTAAAACACCAATATCACCTACAACAACTATAACACCTAGAACAACTACAACACCAAAAACAACTATAACACCTAGAACAACTTAAACAACTAGAACAACTTGAACAACTAAACACCTGTGACAACTACAACACCAAAAACAACTTTAACACTTACAACAACTTAAACAACTAGAACAACTTGAACAACTAAACACCCGAGACAACTTTAACACTATAAACAACTATAACAACTAAACAACTAAAACACCTCGAACAACTCAAACAACTAAAAAAACTAAACAACTAAAACGACCAGAACAACTAGAACAAGTAAAACAACTTCAACAACTAGAACAACTAGAACAACCAAAACAACTAAAACATTTAAACAACTATAACAACTATAACAACTAAAACAACTAAAACAACTATAACAACTAGAACAACTAGAACAACTAAAACAACTAAAAACAACCATAACAACTAAACAACTAAAACACCTGAAACAACTATAACACCTTGAACACCTAGAACACCTAGAACACATTAAACACCTAAAACAACTTGAACACCTAAAACAACTAAAACACCTATTACAACTGTAACACCTAGAGCAACTAAAACACATAAAACAACTGAAAACACCTAAAAACAACTAGAACACATAATACAACTAAAACACATATAACACCTAAACAACTAAAACACCCAAAACAACTAGAACACCTAAAATAACAATAACGCCTATAACATCTAGAACACATACAACAACTACAACACCTCAAACAACTAAAACACCTAAAACAACTAGAACAACTAAAACAACTAAAACAACTACAATAGCTAAAACACCTAAAAAGACTATAACACCTGTAACAACTACAGCACCTAAAACACTTATAACACCTATACCAATTAAAACACCTAAAAAACAACTATAACAACTAAAACAACTACAACAACTAACGCAACAAAAACAACGAGAACAACTCAAACAACTAAAACAACTATAACAACTAAAACAACTGAAACAACCAAAACATCTAGAACAACTAAAACCCAAAAACAACTAGAACACCTCAAAAACCATAACACCTAAAACAACTAAAACAACTTAATCAACTATAACAACTTAAACACATATAACAATTATAACACCTAGAACACCTAAAACACCTATAACAACTTAAACACCTATAACAACTGAAACAACTAAAACAACTACAATAACTCAAACAACTAAAACAACTAAAACAACTAAGGCAACTGAAACAACTAAACACCTTAAACAACTAAAACACCTATAAAAACTAAAACACCTAAAACACCTAAAACAACTATAACACATAAAAACAACTATAACACCAAAAACCACTATAATACCTAAAACAACTATAACACATACAACAACTAAAACAACTATACCAACTAAAACAACTAAAACAACTAGAACAACTATAACAACTAGAACAATCAAGACAACTGCAACAACTAAAACAACTAAAACATTTATAACAACTATAACAACTATAACAACTATAACAACTATAATAACTAAAACAACTAAAACAACTAAAACAACTAGAACAACTAGAACAGCTAGAACAACTAAAACAACTAGAACAACTAAAACAACTAACAACTAAAACAACTACAACACATAAACAACTAAATACATATAACACCTAAAATAACTAAAACACCTAAAACTACTCGAACACCTAAAACAACTATAACACCTATAACAACTACAACACATAAAACAACTATAACACCTCAAACAACTGAAACACCTTCAACAACTAAAACAACTAAAACAACTACAACAACTATAACACCTAAAACAATTAGAACACCTTAAACAACTAGCACACCTAAAACACCTAAACACCTAAAACAAGAACAACTAAAACAACTACAACAACTGAAACAACTACAACAACTAAAACAACTACAACACAGAAACAACTAAAACAACTAAACAACTTGAACAACTATAACATTTACAAGAACTATAACACCTAAAACAACTAAAACACCTATAACAACTAAAACAACTAACAACTAAAAAAACTAAAACAACTGCAACAACTAAACAACTGAAACAACTAAAACAACTAAAACAACTAAACAACTGAAACACCTTAAACAACTAAAACACCTAAAACAACTAAACACCTATAACACCTCAAAACAACTAAAACACCTACAACAACTATAACACCTTAAACAACTACAACACCTAAAACACCTAAAACAACTAAAACACCTAAACAACTATAACACCTGAAACAACTACAACACCTTTAACAACTAAATCAACTAAAACAACTAAAACAACTAAACACCTAAAACAACTATAACACCTTAAACTACTATAACAACTAAAACAACTGATATACCTAGAACAACTCAAACAAATAAAAACACCCAAACAACTAAAATAACTAGAACAACTAAAACCACAATAACAACTAAAACAACTGAAACAACTAGAACACATATAACAACTAAAACACATGAAACTACTATGAAACCTCAAACAACTATAACATCTATAACAACTAAAATAACTAAAACAACTAGAACAACTATAACAACTAAAACAACTAAAACATATAAAACAACTATAACACCTAAAACAACTAAAACACCTATAACAACTGAAACAACTAAAATAACTAAAACAAATAAAACACCTACAACAACTATAACACCTAAACACCTGAAACACCTAAGACAGCTTGAACACCTATAACAACTAATACACATAGAACAATTTCAACAACTAAAACAACTAGAACAACTAAAACAACTAGAACAACTAAACAACTTAAACTCTAAAAGAACTATAACAACCAAAACAACTATACCAACTAAAACAACTACAACATCTAAAACAACTTAACAACTAAAACAACTATAACAACTAGAACAACTGAAACAACTAAAACAACTACAATAACTATAACAACTAAAACAACTAAAACAACAAAACAACTAAACACCTTAAACAACTATAACACCTAAAACAACTATAACACCTAAAACAACTAAAATACCTATAACAACTAAAACAACTAAAACAACTATAACACCTAAAACAACTACAACACCTATAACAACTAAAACAACTAAAACAACTAGAACAACTAAACACCCGAAACAACTTTAACACCTAAAACGACTAAAACAACTAACAACTAAAACACCTAGAACAACTCAAACAACTGCAAATACCTAAACAACTATAACAACTGAAACAACTAAAACAACTTTAACAACTAAAAATACTGAAACAACTACATCACCTTAAACCCCTATAACACCTGAAACAACTATAACACCTAAAACAATTAAAACACCTAAAACAACTATAACAACTAAAACAACTAAAACACCTTGAACAACTCAAACAACTACAAACACCTAAACAACTAAAACAACTACAACAACTTAAACAACATTAACAACCAAACAACTGAAACAACTAAAACACCTAAAACAACTATAACACATAAACAACTACAACACCTCAAACAACTATAACACCGAACACAACTAAAACAACTAAAACAACAATAACAACAAGAACCCCTGTGACAACTATAACACCTATAACACCTAAAACACCAAAAACAACTTAAACACCTATAACAACTAAAACAACTATAACAACTGTAACAACTAAAAGAACTGAAACAACTAAAACAATTATAACAACTAAAACAGCTGAAACACCTTAAACAACTGAAACACCTAAAACAACTAAACCACCTAAAACACCTAAACAACTAAAACACCCAAACAACTATAACACCTAAAACATCTACAACACCTAAAACAACTGAAACACCTATAACAACTATGATAACTAAAACAACTAGAACAACTAAAGACCTGAAACAACTATAACACCTAAAACAACTATAACAACTAAAATAACTGATATACCTAGAACAACTTAAACAAATAAAAACACCTAAACAACTAAAACAACTAAAACAACTAAAACAACTAAAACAGCTAAACAACTAAAAAAACTGAAACAACTAAAACACCAATTACACCTCAAACAACTATAACACCTAGAACAACTACACCACCATAAACAACTATAACACCTATAACAACTTAAACAACAAGAACAACTTGAACAACTAAACACCTGAGACAACTTTAACACTTAAAACAACTATAACAACAAAAAACAATTAAAACACCTCGAACAACTCAAACAACTAAAAACCACTGAACAACTAAAACGACCAAAACAACTAGAACAAGTAAAACAACTACAACAACTAAAACAACTAAAACAACTTAAACAACTTAAACAACTATAACAACTATAACAACTAAAACAACTAAAACAACTATAACAACTAGAACAACTAGAACTAGTATAACAACTACAACAACTAAAACAACTAAAACAACTTAAACAACTTAAAAAACTATAACAACTATAACAGCTAAAACAACTAAAACAACTATAACAACTAGAACAACTAGAACAACTAAAACAACTATAAGCAACTAAAACAACTCAACACCTTAAACAACTAAAACACCTATAACAACTTAAACACCTATAACAACTGAAACAACTGAAACAACTACAACAACTCAAACAACTAAAACAACTATAAAAACTAAGACAACTAAAACAACTAAATACCTTAAACAACTAAAACACCTATATCAACTAAAACACCTAAAACACCTAAAACAACTGTAACACATAAAACAACTATAACACTTAAAACCACTATAATACCTAAAACAACTATAACACATATAACAACCAAAACAACTACATATAACAACTAAAACAACTAAAACAACTAGAACTACTAAAACAATCAAGACAACTGCAACAACTATAACAACTAAAACATTTATAACAACTATAACTACTATAACAACTAAAACAACTAAAACAACTATAACAACTAGAACAACTAGAACAACTAAAACAACTAAAACAACTAAAACAACTAACAACTAAAACAACTAAAACACCTGAAGCAACTATAACACCTAGAACACATAGAACACCTATAACACATTAAACACCTAAAACAACTTGAACACCCGAAACAACTAAAACACCTATAACAACTATAACATCTAAAACAACTACAACACATAAACAACTATGAACACCTAAAACAACTAAATACATATAACACCAATAAGAACTAAAACACCTAAAACAACTAGAACACCTAAAACAACTATAACACCTATAACAACTACATCACATAAAACAACTATAACACCTCAAACAACCGAAACACCTTCAACAACTATAACAACTAAAACAACTACAACAACTATAACACCTAAAACAACTAAAACACCTTAAAGAACTAGAATACTTAAAACACCTAAACAACTAAAACAACTAGAACAACTAGAACAACTACAACAACTAAAACAACTATAACAGCTAAAACAACTACAACACAGAAACGACTAAAACAACTAAACAACTTCAACAAATATAACATTTAAAAGAACTATTACACCTAAAACAACTAAAACACCTATAACAACTAAAACAACTAACAACTAAAACAACTAAAACAACTAAAACACATAAAACAACTATAACACCTGAAACAACTAAAACACCTATAACAACTGGAACAACTAAAATAACTAAAACAAATAAAACACCTACAACAACTATAACACCTAAACACCTTAAACACCTAAGACAACTAGAACACCTAAAACAACTAATACACACAGAACAATTCCAACAACTAAAACAACTACAACAACTGAAACAACTAGAACAATAAACAACTTAAACTCTAAAACAACTATATCAACCGAAAAAACTATACCAACTAAAACAACTACAACAACTAAAACAACTTAAACAACTAAAACAACTATAACAACTAGAGCAACTGAAACACCTAAAACAACTACAACAACTTAAACAACTAAAACAACTAAAACAACTAAAACAACTAAACACCTTAAACAACTATAACACCTAAAACCACTATAACACCTAAATCAACTAAAACACCTATAACAACTAAAACAACTATAACAACTATAACACCTAAAACAACTACAACACCTGTATCAACTAAAACAACTAAAACAACTAGAACAACTAAACACCCGAAACAACTATAACACCTAAAACGACTATAACAACTAAACAACTAAAACACCTAGAACAACTCAAACAATTGCAAATACCTAAACAACTATAACAACTAAAACAACTAAAACAACTTTAACAACTAAAAATACTGAAACAACTACATCACCTAAAACCCCTATAACACTTAAAAAAACTATAAAACCTAAAACAATTAAAACACCTACAACTACTAGAACACCTATAACAACTAAAACAACTAAAACTACTAGAACAACTAAACAATTGAAACAACTATAACACCTAAAACAACTATAACAACTAAAACAACTAAAACACCTTGAACAACTCAAACAACTAAAAACACCTAAACAACTAAAACAACTAAAACAACAATAACAACCAAACAAATGAAACAACTAAAACACCTAAAACAACTATAACACATAAACAACTACAACACCTCAAACAACTATAACACCTAACACAACTAAAACAACTAAAACAACTATTACAACAAGAACCCCTGTTACAACTATAACACCTATAACACCTAAAACACCTAAAACAACTTAAACACCTATAACAACTAAAACAACTATAACAACTGTAACAACTAAAAGAACTGAAACAACTAAAACAACTAAAACAACTAAAACATCTGAAACATATGAAACAACTGAAACACCTAAAACAACTAAACCACCTAAAACACCTAAACAACTAAAACACCTAAACGACTATAACACCTAAACAACAACTACACCTAAAACAACTGTAACACCTATAACAACTATGATAACTAAAACAACTAGAACAACTAAAGACCTTAAACAACTATAACACCTAAAACAACTATAACAACTAAAACAACTGATATACCTAGAACAACTTAAACAAATAAAAACACCTAAACAAATAAAACAACTAAAACAACTAAAACAACTAAACAACTGAAACAATTGAAACAACTAAAACACCAATAACACCTAAACAACTATAACACCTAGAACAACTACACCACCATAAACAACTATAACACCTATAACAACTTAAACAATAAGAGCAACTTGAACAACTAAACACCTGAGACAACTTTAACACTTAAAACAACTATAACAACTAAAACAACTAAAACAACTATAACAACTAGAACAACTAGAACAACTAAAACAACTAAAACAACTAAAACAACTATAACAACTAAAACAACTAGAACACCTGAAACAACTATAACACCTTGAACACCTAGAACACTTAGAACACATTGAACACCTAAAACAACTAAAACACCTATTACAACTGTAACACATAGAACAACTATAAAGCATACAACAACTAAAAACACCTATGAACAACTAGAACACATAAAACAACTAAAAACCATATAACACCTAAACAACTAAAACACCCAAAGCAGCTAGAACACCTAAAACAACAATAACACCTATAACAACTGGAACACATAAAACAACTACAACACCTCAAACAACTAAAACACCTAAAACAACTAGAACAACTGGAACAACTATAACAACTACAACAGCTAAAACACCTAAAAAGACTTAAACACCTATAACAACTACATCACCTAAAACACCTATAACACCTATACCAATTAAAACACCTATAAACAACTATGACAACTAAAACAACTACAACAACTAAAGCAACAAAAACAACTAAAACAACTAAAACAACTAAAACAACTAAAACCACTATAACAACTAAAACCACTGAAACAACAAAACAACCTAAAACAACTAAACCCAAAAAACAACTGAAACACCTCAAACAACCATAACACCTAAAACAACTAAAACAACTTAAACAACTATAACAATAACTGAAACAACTAGAACAACTACAACAACTTAATCAACTGAAACACTTAAAGCACCTGAAACACCTAAACGACTATAACACATAAAACACCTAGAACACCTGAAACACCTAAAACACCTAAGACAATTGAACACATAAAACAACTAAAACACATAAAACAACTAAACAACTATAACAACTAAATCAACTAAAACAAACTAGAACAACTAAAACAACTATAACAACTAAAACAACTAAAACAACTGTTACAACTAAAACAACTAAAACAACTATAACAACTAAAACAACTAAAAAACTAAAACAACTAAAACAACTAGAACAACTAGAACAACTAAAGCATCTATAACAACTATAAAACCTAAACAAAGATATCACATAAACAACTAAAAACACCTATAAACAACTAGAACACACAAAAGAACTTAATACATATAACGCCTAGAACAACTAAAACACCTAAACAACTGGAACACCTAAAACAACTATAACACCTATAACAACTACAACATATAAACAACTATAACACCTCAAACAACTAAACACATTTAACAACTAAAACAACTAAAACAACTACAACATTTATAACGTCTTAAACAACTTAAACACCTAGAGCAACTAAACACCTAAAAAACCTATAACAATTATAACACCTAAAACAACTAGAACAACTAAAACAACTACAACAACTAAAACAACTATAACAACTAAAACAACTACAACAGCTAAAACAACTAAAACAACTATACACCTTAAACAACTATAACACCTTAAACAACTATAACACCAAAAACAACTATAACAACTAAAACAACTATAACAACTAGAACAACTAAAACAACTAAAACAACTAAAACAACTAAAACAACTAAACAACTAAATCACCTATAGCACCTAGAACACCTAGAACAACTATAACACCCAGAACAACTACAAAACCTAAAACAACTATAACACCTATAACACCTAAACAACTAAAATAACTAGAACAACTAAACACCTAAAACAACTTTAACACCTAAAACAACTAAAACAACTAAACAACTAAAACACCTAGAACAATTCAAACAACTAAGAACACCTAAACAACTAAAACGACTAAACAACTAAAACAACTAGAACAACTACAACAACTACAACAACTATAACAACTAAATCAACAAAAACAACTAAAACAACTAAAACACCCTAACAACTAAAACACCTAAAACAACTACAACCCCTAACACACCTAAGACAACTAAAACACCTAATACAACTATAACACCTAAAACAACTACAACACCTAAAACAACTAAAACACATATAACAACTAATAACTAAAACAACTAGAACAACTAAACAACTATAAGCAACTAAAACAACTATAACAACTATAACAACTAAAACAACTAAAACAACTATAAGAAAATATAACAACTATACAAATTATAACAACTAAAACAACTAGAACAACTAAACAATTGAAACAACTATAACACCTAAAACAACTGTAACAAATAAAACAACTAAAACACCTAGAACAACTCAAACAACTAAAACACCTAAACAACTAAAACAACTAATAAAGTTAAAACAACAATAACAACCAAACAACTGAAGTAACTAAAACACCTAGAACAACTATAACACATTAACAACTACAACACCTCAAACAACTCTAACACCTAACACAACTAAAACAACTAAAACAACTAAAACAACTAGAACACCTATAACAACTATAACACCTATAACACCTATAACACCTAAAACACCTAAACAACTTAAACACCTAAAAAAACTAGAATAACTAAAACAACTGAAACAACTACAACAACTGAAACAACTAAAACAACTAAAACAACTGAAACACATATAACAACTAAATAACTAAAACAACTATATCAACTAAAACAACTATAAGCAACTAAAACAACTATAACAACTATAACAACTTAAACAACTAAAACAACTAAAACAACTTTAACAACTAAAACAACTAAAACAACTAAAACAACAAAAAAAACTATAACACCTTGAATAACTCAAACAACTAAAAAACACCTAAACAACTATAACGACTAGAACAACTACAACAACTAAAACAACTAAAACAACTACAACAACTTAAACAACTAAAACAACTATAACAACTAAAACAACTAAAACAACTGAAAAAACTAAAACATCTAAAACACTTGACAACTAAAACACCTAAAACAACTACAACACCTAAAACACCTAAAACACCTAAACAACTAGAACACATATAACAACTATAACACCTAAAACAACTAGAACACCTATAACAACTAAAAAAACTAGAACAACTAAACACCTGAAACAAATATAACACCTAAAACAACTATAACAACTATAACAACAAAAACACCTAGAACAACTCAACAAATAAAAACACATAAACAATTAAAACCACTAAAACCACTATAACAACTAAAACAACTAATACAACTACAACAAGTTAAACAACTAAAACAATAAAAACAACTAAACAACTAAAACACCTAAAACAACTACAACACCTAAAAAAACAAGAACACCTATAACAACTTAAACAACTAAAACTAATAAAACACCTATAACACCTGAAGCACCTATAACACCTAAGACAACTAGAACACCTAAACAAAAACTAAAACCCATATAACAACTATAACAACTAAAACAACTATAACAACTATAACAACTAAAACAACTAAAACAACTAAACCAACTAAACCAACTAGAACAACTATAAGAACTAAAACAACTAAAACACCTATAACAACTAAAACACATAAAACAACTAAGACACCTCAAATAACTATAACACCTATAACAACTAAAACAAATAAAACAAATAAAACAACTAAACAACAAAAACAACTAAACACCTATAATACCCAAAACAACTATAAAACCTTAAACAACTATACCACCTAGAATAACTACAACACCCATAACAACTACAACAACTAAAACAACTACAATAAATAAAACAACTAGAACAAATAAAGCAACTAAAACAACTATAACAACTAAAAGACCTATTCCAACTAAAACAACTATGACAACTAAAACAACTAGAAAAACTAAAACAACTATTACACCTAAAACAGCTTAAACAACTATAACACCCTAATCAACTATAGCACATGAAACAACTATAACACCTAAAACACCTATATCACCTATAACAACTAAAACACATATAACAACTAAAACAACTAGAACAACTATAACACCTAAAATAACTAAAACAACTATGACACCTAAAACAACTATAACAAGTAAACAACTAAAACACCTCGAACAACTCAAACAACTGAAAGCACCTAAACAACTATAACAACTCAAACAACTAAAACAACTTTAACAACTAAAAACACAGAAAACAACTCCATCACCTAAACAACCCTATAACACCCAAACAACTAAAACAACTGAAACACCTATAACTACTAGAACACCTATAACAACTAAATCAACTAAAACAACTAGAACAACTAAAAAATTGAAACAACTATAACACCTAAAACAACTGTAACAACTATAACAACTAAAATACCTAGAACAACTCAAACAACTAGAAACACCTAAACAACTAAAACAAATTAAAAAATTAAATCAACAATAACAACCAAACAACTGAAACAACTATAACACCTAAAACAACTATAACACATAAACAACTACAACACCTCAAACAACTATAACACTTAACACAACTAAAACAACTATAATAACTAAAACAACTAGAACACCTATAACAACTATAACACCTATAACACCTATAACACCTAAACAACTTAAACACCTAAAACAACTAGAACAACTAAAACAACTGAAACAACTAAAACAACTGAAACAACTAGAACAACTAACCACCTGAAACAACTATAACACCTAAAACAACCATAAAACCTAAACAACTAAAACACCTAGAACAACTCAAACAACTGAAAACACCTAAACAACTATAATAACTTAAACAACTGTAACAACTAAAAAACACTGTAACAACTACATCACCTAAACCCCTATAACACCTAAAACGACTATAACATCTAAAACTCCTAGAACACCTATAACAACTAACACAACTAAAACTACTAGAACAACTAAACAATTGAAACAACTATAACACCTAAAACAACTATAACAACTAAACAACTAAAACACCTAGAACAACTCAACAACTAAAAACACCTAAACAACTGGAACAACTAAAACATATGAAACAACAATAACAACCAAAACAACTGAAACAACTAGAACACCTAAAACAACTAAAACACGTAAACAACTACAACACCTCAAACAACTATAACACCTAACACAACTAAAACAACTAAAACAACTAGAACAACTAAAACAACTAGAACACCTATAAAAACTATAACACCTATAAAACCTAAATTACCTAAAACTACTTAAACACCTATAACAACTAAAACAACTAAAACAACTGAAACAACTAAAACAACTGAAACAACAAAAACAACTGAAACAACTAAAACAACTAAATCGACTAAAACAACTGAAACACCTTAAACAACTGAAACACCTAAAACAACTAAAACAACTATAACAACTAGAACAACTAGAACAACTAAAGCAACTAAAACAACTGAAACAACTATAACAACTAAAACAACTAAAACACCTGAAACAACTAGAACACCTTGAACACCTAGAACACCTAGAACACATTAAACACCTAAAACAACTTGAACACCTAAAACAACAATAACACCTATAACAACTAGAACACGTAAAACAACTACAACACATCAAACAACAAAAACACCTAAAACAACTAGAACAACTAAAACAACTAAAACAACTACAACAGCTAAAACTCATAAAACAACTAAAACATTTAAAACAACTACAACACCTAAAACACCTATAACACCTATACCAATTAAAACACCTAAAAAACAACTATAACAACTAAAACAACTACAACAACTATAACAACAAAAACAACTAAAACAACTAAAACAACTAAAACAACTAAAACAACTATAACAACTAAAACAACTGAAACAACTAAAACACACAGAAACAACTAAAACCCAAAAACAACTACAACACCTCAAACAACCATAAAACCATAAACAACTAAAACAATTTAAACAACTATAACAACTTAAACACATATAACAACTATAACACCTAGAACACCTAAGACACCTATAACAAATTAAACACCTATAACAACTGAAACAACTAAAACAACTAAAACAACTAAGACAACTAAAACAACTAAACACCTTAAACAACTAAAACGCCTATAAAATCTATAACACCTAAAACACCTATAACAACTATAACACATATAACAACTATAACACCTAAACAACTATAATACCTAAAACAACTACAACACATAGAACAAATATAACAACTTTAACAACTAAAACAACTAAAACAACTAGAACAACTAAAAACAACTAAAACAATCAAGACAACTGCAACAACTAACACAACTAAAACAACCATAACAAATATAACAACTATAACAACTAAAACAAATAAAACAGCTATAACAACTAGAACAACTAGAGCAACTCAAACAACTAAAACAACCAAAACAACTAACAACTAAAACAACTAAAACACCTGTAACAACTATAACACCTAGAACACCTTGAACACCTATAACACATTA
>SDVV010018737.1:0-13689 GCA_016164225.1 Gammarus roeselii
CCCTACCATTCTCAGCATTAGTGCTGATGGTGCTGCAGGAGGTGTTTTAATGCCCTACCATGCTCAGCATTAGTATTGATACAGCTGCAGTAAGATTTGTAATGCCCTACCGTGCTCATCATTATTATTGATGATGCTGCAGTAAGTGTTGTTTTGCCCTACCATGCTCAGCCTTGATTTTGATGGCGCTGCACTAAGTGTTGTAATAACCTACCATGCTCAGCCTTATTAATGAGGGCACTGCAGTAAGTGTTGTAATGCCCTATCATGCTCAGCATTAGTATTGATGATGCTGCAGGAAGAGTTGTAATGCCCTTCCATGTTCAGCACTAGTATTGATGGCGCTGCCGTAAGTGTTATAATACCCTACCATGTTCACCACAAGTATTGATGACGCTGCAGTAAGCGTTGTAATGCCCTACCATGCTCATAATTAGTACTGATGGCGCTGCAGTAAGTGTTGTAATGCTCTTCCATGCTCAGCATTAATATTAATGACGCTCCAGTAAGTGTTGAAATGCCCTACCATGCTCAGCATTATTTTTGATGGCGCTGCAGTAGGTGTTGTAATGCCCTACAATGCTCAGCATTAGTATTGATGGTGCTGCCGAAGTGTTGTAATGCCCTACCATGCTCATCATTAGTATTGATGGTGATGCAGTAAATATTGTTATACCCTGCCATGCTCAGCATTAGTATTGATGACGCTGCAGTAAGTGTTGTAATGCCCTAATATGTTGAGCATTAGTATTGATGGCGCTGCAGTAAGCAATGTTATGCCTACCATTCTCAGCACAACCATTGATGGAGCTTCAGTAAGTGTTGTAATGCCCTACCATGCTCTGCATTAGTATTGATGGCGCTGCAGTAAGTGTTGTATTACCATACCATTTTCAACATCAGTATTGATAGCGCTGCAGTGAGTGTTGTAATGCCCTACCATGCTCAACATTAGTAATGATGGTGCTGCAGCAAGTGTTGTAATGCCCTACAATGCTCAGCACTAGTATTGATGGCGCTGCAGTAATTGTTGTAGTGCACTACCATGCTCAGCATTAGTATTGATTACGCTGTAGTAAGTGTTGTAATGCCCTATCATGCTCAGCATTATTATTGATGATACTGCAGTAAGTGTTGTAATGCTTTGACATCCTCAGCATTAGAATTCGACGGCACGCAGTAAGTGTTTTAATGCCCTACCATGCTCTGCATTAGTATTGATGGTACTGCAAGAAGTGTTGTAATGCCGTACCATGCTCAGAATTAGTATCGTAGGCGCTGCAGTAAGTGTTATAATGTCCTACCATGATCAGCACTAGTATTGATGGCGCTGCAGTAAGTGTTGTAATGCCCTGACATCCTCAGCATTAGAATCGACGGCACGCAGTAAGTGTTGTAATGTTTTACCATGCTCAGCATTAGTATTGATGGCTATGCAGTTAGTTCTTTATTGCCCTACCTTGCTCACCATTAGTATTGATGATGCTGCAGTAAGTGTTGTGAAGCCCTACCATGCTTGGTGTAAGTATTGATGGCGCTGCAGTAAGTGTTGTAATGCCATACCATGCTCAGCATTAGTACTGATGACGCTTCAAAGAGTATTGAAATGCCCTACCATGCTCAAAATTAGTATTGATGGTGCTGCAGTAAGTGTTGTAATGCCCTACCATGCTCAGCACCAGCATTGATGGTGCTGCAGTAAGCGTTATACGCCCTACCATGCTCTGCATTAGTATTGATGGCACTGCAGTAAGCGTTGTAAAGACCTACCATGCTCAGCATTTGTATTAATGGTGCTGCAGTAGCTGTTGTAATGCCCTATCATACTCAGCACTAGTATTGAGCGCGCTGCAGTAAGTGTTGTGATAACCTGACAGGTTCAGCACTAGTATTGATGACGCTGCAGTAAGTGTTGTAATGCCCTATCATGCTCAGCATTAGTTTTGATGGTGCTGCAGGAGGTGTTTTAATGCCCTACCATGCTCTGCATTAGTATTGATACAGATGCAGTAAAATTTGTAATGCCCTACCATGCTCATCATCATTATTGATGACGCTGCAGTAAGTGTTGTTTTGCCCTAATATGCTCAGCCTTAGTTTTGATGGCGCAGCACTAAGTGTTGTAATAACCTACCATGCTCAGCCTCAGTAATGATGGCACTGCAGTAAGGGTTGTAATGCCCTTTCATGCTCGGAATTAGTATTGATGATGCTGCAGAAAGAGTTGTAATGCCCTTCCATGTTCAGCACTAGTATTGATGGCGCTGCCGTAAGTGTTTTAATACCATACCATGTTCAGCCCAAGTATTGATGACGCTGAAGTAGGCGTTGTATTGCCCTAAAATGCTCAACATTAGTACTGATGGCGCTGCAGTAAGTGTTGTAATGCCCTTCCATGCTCAGCATTATTATTAATGACGCTCCAGTAAGTGTTGAAATGCCCTACCATGCTCAGCATTGTTTTTGATGACGCTGCGGTAGGTGTTGTAATGCCCTACAATGCTCAGCATTAGTATTGATGGTGCTGCCGAAGTGTGGTAATGCCCTACCATGCTCACAATTAGTATTGATGGCGCTGCAGTAAGTGTTGTAATGCCCTACCATGCTCAGCTTTAGAATTGATAATGCTGCAGTAAGTGTTGTAATGCCTTACCTTGCTCAGCATTAGTATTGATGGTGCTGCAGTGAATGTTGTAAAGCTCTATCATGCTCAGCATCAATATTGATGTCGCTGCAGTAAGTGTTGTAATGTTTCACCATGCTCAACATTAGTATTGATGGCGCTGAAATAGGTGTTGTATTGCCCTACCATGATCAGCACATGTATTGATGACGCTGCAGTAGGCGTTGTAATGCCCTAAAATGCTCAACATTAGTCCTGATGACGCTGCAGTAAGAGTTGTAATGCCCTTCCATGCTCAGCATTATTATTGATGACGCTCCAGTAAGTGTTGAAATGCCCTACCATGCTCAGCATTATTTTTGATGGCGCTGCGGTAGGTGTTGTAATGCCCTACAATGCTCAGCATTAGTATTGATGGTGCTGCCGAAGTGTTGTAATGCCCTACCATGCTCATCATTGGTATTGATGGTGATGCAGTAAGTGTTGTTATGCCCTGTCATGCTCAGCATTAGTGTTGATGACGCTGCAGTAAGTGTTGTAATGCCCTAATATGTTAATCATTAGTATTGATGGCGCTGCAGTAAGCGTTGTAATGCCCTACCATTCTCAGCATTAGCATTGATGGAGCTTCATTAGGTGTTGTAATGCCCTACCATGCTCTGCATTAGTATTGATGGCGCTGCAGTAAGTGTTGTATTACCATACCATTTTCAACATCAGTGTTGATAGCGCTGCAGCGAGTGTTGTAATGCCCTAAAATCCTCAACATTAGTATTGATGGTGCTGCAGCAAGTGTTGTAATGCCCTACCATGCTCAGCACTAGTATTGATGGCGCTGCAGTAAGTGTTGTAATGCACTACCATGCTCAGCATTAGTATTGATTACGCTGCAGTAAGTGTTGTAATGCCCTACCATGCTCAACATTATTATTAATGATACTGCAGTAAGTTTTGTAATGCCCTGAAATCCTCAGGATTAGTATCGACGGCACGCAGTTAGTGTTGTAATGCCCTACCGTGCTCAGCATTAGTATTAATGGTGCTACAAGAAGTGTTGTAATGCCGTACCATGCTCAGAATTAGTACCGAAGGCACTGCAGTAAGTGGTTTAATGCCCTATCATGCTCAGCATTAGTATTGATGGCGCTGCAGTAAGTGTTGTAATGCCCTACTATGCTCAGCATTTGTATTGATGGTGCTGCAGTAAGTGTTGTAATTCCCTACCTTGCTAAGCATTAGTATTGATGACGCTGCAGTAAGTGTTGTAAAGTTTTACCATGCTCAACATTAGTATTGATGGCGCTGCAATAAGCGTTGTTACGCTCGAACATGCTCAGAATTAGTATTGATGGCGTTGCAGTGAGCGTTGTAGAGACCTACCATGCTCAGTATTTGTATGAATGGTGCTGCAGTAGCTCTTGTAATGCCCTATCATACTCAGCACTAGTATTGATAGCGCTGCAGTTAGTGTTGTTATGCCCTACCATGATCAGCATTAGTATTGATGGCGCTGCAGTAAGTGTTGTTTTGTCCTACCATGCTCAGCATTAGTATCGATGGCGCTGCAATAAGTGTTTTAATACCCTACCATGCTCAGCCCTAGTATTGATGGCGCTGCTGTAAGTGTTGTAATGCCCTATCATGCTCAGCATTAGTATTGATGGCTCTCAAGTAAGTGTTGTAGTGCTACCATGCTCAGCAATAGTATTGATGACGCTGCAGTAAGTGTTGTGATGCCCTACCATGCTCAGCACCAATAATGATGGCGCTGCCGTATGTGTTGCGATACCCTGACAGGTACAGCACTAGTATTGATGGCGATGCAGTAAGTGTAGTAATGTCCTATCATGCTCAGCATTAGTATTGATGGTTCTGCAGTAAGTGTTGTAATGCCCTACTATGCTCAGCAGTCGTATTGATGGTGCTGTAATAAGTGATTTAAAGCCATACCATGCGAAGCATTTGTATTGATGACACTGCAGTAAGTGTTTTAATGACCTACCATGCTCAGCATTAGTATTGATGGTGATGCAGTAAGTGTTGTAATGCCATACCATACTCAGCATTAGTATTGGTGGTGCTGCACTAAGTGTTGTAACTCCCTACCATGCTCAGCATTAGTATTGATAGTGCTGCATTAAGCGTTGTAATGCATTACCATGCTCACCATTAGTATTGATGGCGCTGCAGTTTGTGTTGTATTGCCCTACCATGCTCAGCATTAATATTGATGGTGCTGCAGTAAAAGTTTTAAAGCCCTATCATGCTCGGCATTAGTTTTGATGGCGTTGCAGTGAGTGTTGTAATGTCCTGCCATGCTCCGCACTAGTACTGATTGCGCTGCTGTAAGTGTTGCAATGCCCTACCATTCTCAGCATTAGTATTGATGGCGCTACAGTAAGTGTTGCAATGCCTAACCATGATCAGCATTAGTATTGATGGCACTGCAGCAACTGTTGTAATGCCCTACCATGCTCTGTCTAAGTATTGATGGTGCTGCAGCATGTGTTGCAATGTTTTATGATGCTCAACATTAGTATTGATATAGCTGCAGTAAGGGTTGCAATGCACTACCATGCTCAGCATTAGCACTGATTTCGCTGCAGTATGTGTTGTAATGTCCTACCATGCTCAGCATCAGTATTGATGGCGCTGCAGTAAGTGTTTTATTGCCCTACCATGTTCAACACTTATATTGATG
Source organism: Gammarus roeselii (assembly GCA_016164225.1). Taxonomy (NCBI): domain Eukaryota; kingdom Metazoa; phylum Arthropoda; class Malacostraca; order Amphipoda; family Gammaridae; genus Gammarus; species Gammarus roeselii. The sequence continues at coordinate 5,325 of SDVV010018737.1, forward strand.
GCGCTGCAGTAAGTTTTGTAATGCCTACCACTCTCAGCATTAGGATTGATGGAGCTTCAGTAAGTGTTGTAATGCCCTACCATGCTCAGCATTAGTATTGATGGCGCTGCAGTGAGTGTTGTAATGTTTAAACATGCTCAACATTAGAATTGCTGGCGCTGCAGTAAGTAATGTAATGCCCTACCATGTTCAGCACCAAATTGAATAGCGCTGCAGTTTGTGTTATAATGCCCTGCCATGCTCAGCACTGGTATTGATAACGCTACAGTAAGTGTTGTAACGCCATACCATGCTCAGCATTAGTATTGATTGCGCTGCAGTAAGTGTTGTAATGCCCTTCCATGCTCAGCATTATTATTGATGATGCTGCAGTAAGTGTTGAAATGCCCTACAATATTCAGCATTAGTATTGAAGGCGCTGCAGTAACTGTTGTTGAGCCCTACCATGCTCAGCATAAGTATTGACGGCGCTGCAGTAAGTGTTGCAATGCCTACCAATCTCAGCATTAGCATTGAGGGAACTTCAGTAGGTGTTATAATGCCCTATCATGCTCTGCATTAGTATTGATGGCGCTGCAGTAAGTGTTGTATTACCTTGCCATGCTCAGCATTAGTATTGATGGCGCTGCACTGAGTGTTGTAATGTTTAACCATGCTCAACATTAGAATTGCTGGCGCTGCAGTAAGTAATGTAATGCCCTACCATGTTCAGCACCAAATTGAATAGCGCTGCAGTTTGTGTTATAATGCCCTGCCATGCTCAGCACTGGTATTGATAACGCTACAGTAAGTGTTGTAACGCCATACCATGCTCAGCATTAGTATTGAGTACGCTGCAGTAAGTGTTGTAATGCCCTACCATGCTAAGCATTAGTATTGATTGCCCTGCATTAAGTATTGTAATGCCCTACCATGCTCAGCACTAGTATTGATGACGCTTCAGTGAATATTGTAATGCTCTACCATGCTCAGCATTAGTTTTGATGGTGCTGCAGTAAGTGTTGTAATGCCCTACCATGCTCAGCACCAGTATTGATGACGCTGCAATAAGTGTTTAAATGCCCTACCATGCTCAGCATTAGTATTGATGACGCTGCAGTAGGTGTTGTAATGCCTTACATTGCTCAGCATCAGTATTGATGATGCTGCAATAAGTGTTGTAAAGCCTTACCATGCTCATCATTAGTATTGATGGTGCTGCAGTAAGTAATGTAAAGTTTTACCGTGCTCAACGTTAGTATTGATGACGCTGGAGTCAGTGTTGTATTGCCCTACCATGATCAGCACTAGTATTGATAACGCTGCTGTAAGTGTTGAAATACCCTACCATGTTCAGTAATAGTATTGATGACGCTGCAGTGAGCGTTATAACACCCTACCAAGCTCAGCATTAGTTTTGATGGCGCTGCAGTAAGTGTTGTAATGCATTACCATGCTCAGCATTATTATTGCTGAAGCTGCAGTAAGTGTTGTAATGCCCAACCATGCTCAGCATTAGTATTGAGTACGCTGCAGTAAGTATTGTAATGCCCTACCATGCTAAGCATTAGTATTGATTGCATTGCAATAAGTATTGTAATGCCCTACCATGCTCAGCATTAGTATCGAAGGCGCTGCAGTAAGTGTTATAATGCACTACCATGATCAGCACTAGTATTGATGACGCTACAGTAAGTGTTGTAATGCCATACCATGCTCAGCATTAGTATTGATGACGCTTCAGTGAATATTGTAATGCTCTACTATGCTCAGCATTAGTTTTGATGGTGCTGCAGTAAGTGTTGTAATGCCCTACCATGCTCAGCACCAGTATTGATGACGCTGCAATAAGTGTTTAAATGCCCTATCATGCTCAGCATTAGTATTGATGACGCTGCAGTAGGTGTTGTAATGCCTTACATTGCTCAGCATCAGTATTGATGATGCTGAAATAAGTGTTGTAAAGCCTTACCATGCTCATCATTAGTATTGATGGTGCTGCAGTAAGTAATGTAAAGTTTTACCATGCTCAACGTTAGTATTGATGACGCTGGAGTAAGTGTTGTATTGCCCTACCATGATCATCACTAGTATTGATGGCGCTGCTGTAAGTGTTGTAATACCCTACCATGTTCAGTAATAGTATTGATGTCGCTGCAGTGAGCGTTATAACGCCCTACCAAGCTCAGCATTAGTTTTGATGGCGCTGCAGTAAGTGTTGTAATGCATTACCATGCTCAGCATTATTATTGTTGACGCTGCAGTAAGTGTTGTAATGCCCAACCCAGCTCAGCATTAGTATTGATGGCGCTGCTGTAAGTGTTGTAATACCCTACCATGTTCAGTACTAGTATTGATGGCGCTGCAGTAAGCGTTGTAACGCCCTACCAAGCTCAGCATTAGTGTTGATGTTACGATTTTCAGTTCAGGGTAGCGATAATCGGGTAAAAGCAAGGTTGGAATGATGAAACATTGGTTTTATAATAGTATTTTTTATAAAGACAAGTCACAAGTCAACAGGTTAACTCGATAGAGTACTGTTACAAAATTGATTAATATAACGGACACCAAGAAACCAAACTGTGAACGGGGACTTAACAAGATTTGTAATGTATCAAGCGTATGACGTGGTGTATGGTCTGTGTGTGTGTTGCGCCGAGCCCAGGAGGGTAGGGTGCTGCGGCCGATGGCTCTGGCCGATGGCGAGGTAGTCTGCTGCCCTCTCTCGCTTAAGCTGCCTCTGAATGCTATGTGGGTGGGCCATTATCACGAAATTGAAGGAGATCCTTCAATCGAGGGAGAAGATTCACCCTTTTGGGTCATCTAAGAGGCGGGTCGTCCTACTGCCCCCACCTCATTGGTAAATAAACAATTGAGTCTTTTAACGGATTTTGTGGCTCCTCCCATCTTAAAACAATAAAAATAACCCTGCGTTAAACACTGTAATGGGTTCTAGTTTCCCCTTCCCTATCGCTTACGCGGGGATTTTTACGGTGCGCTAATGGCCCTAACTCGTCACTGTCTCCTACGTTACATGATCTGTCCGGCTGCCACTTGTTCCTTCTAAGACAAACATCGAAGGAGAATTAAATAAATGCAAGGCAAGGGACCTCCATGAAATTTGAGCTAAGGGGGTTAACAGGCCTAAGTCCTGCACTGCTTCTAGGGGCACAAACTACGCACCTTTCGATGGTAGTGTCCCGTAGCCAAGTTATAAATCGGTGCCAGAGGAGGCCGATCATAACATTGATGATGCTGCGGTAAGTGTTGTAATGCCTTACCTTGCTCAGCATTAGTATTGATGGTGCTGCAGTATGTGTTGTAAAGCCCTATCATGCTCAGCATCAGTTTTGATGGAGCTTAAGTAGGTGTTGTAATGCCCTACCATGCTCTGCATTAGTATTGATGGCGCTGCAGTAAGTGTTGTAATACCATACCATTTTCCACATAAGTATTGATGGCGCTGCAGTAAATGTTGTAATGCCCTAACATGTTAAGCATTACTATTGATGGCGCTGCAGTAAGTGTTGTAATGCCTACCATTCTCAGCATTAGCATTGATGGAGCTTCATTAGGTGTTGTAATGCCCTACCATGCTCAGCATCAGTATTGATGACGCTGCAGTATGTGTTTTGATGCCCTATAAGCTCAGCATTAGTATTGCTGACGCTGCAGTAAGTGTTGTAATGCCTTACATTGCTCAGCATTAGTATTGATGGTGCTGCATTAAGTGTTGTAAAGCCTTACCATGCTCAGCATTAGTATTGATGGCGCTGCAGTAAGTGATGTAAAGTTTTAACATGCTCAACGTTAGTATTGATGACGCTGGAGTAAGTGTTGTATTGCCCTACCATGATCAGCACTAGTATTGATGGCGCTGCTGTAAGTGTTTTAATACCCTACCATGTTCAGTACTAGTATTGATGGCGCTGCAGTAAGCGTTGTAACGCCCTACCAAGCTCAGCATTAGTTTTGATGGCGCTGCAGTAAGTGTTGTAACGCATTACCATGCTCAGCATTATTATTGTTGACGCTGAGGTAAGTGTTGTAATGCCCAACCATACACAGCATTAGTATTGATAGCGCTGCAGTAGGTGTTGTAATGCCCTACCATGCTCAGCTTTGGTATTGATGGAGCTGAGTAAGTGTTGTGAAGCTATACCATCCTCAGCAATAGTATTGATGGCGCAGCAGTAAGCGTTGTATGGACATACCATGCTCATTATATGTATTTATGGTGCTGCAGTAAGTGTTGTAATGCCCTATCATGCTCAGCACTCGTATTGATAGCGCTGCAGTGTGTGTTGTAATGCCCTACCATGCTCATCATCGGTATTGATGCCGCTGCAGTAAGTGTTGTTTTGCCCACCATGCACAGCATTAGTATTGATGACGCTGCAACAAGTGTTGTAATGCCCTACCATGTTCAGCATTAGTATTGAAGGCGCTGCAGTAAGTGTTGTAATGCCTTACCATGCTCTGCATTAGTATTGATTGCGCTGCAGTAAGTGTTTTATTACCATACCATTTTCAACATTAGTATTGATGGCGCTGCAGTGAGTGTTGTAATGCCCTACCAAGCTCAACCTTAGTTCTGATGGTGCTGCAGCAAATGTTGTAATGCCCTACCATGCTCAGCACTAGTATTGATAGCGCTGCAGTAAGTGTTGTAATGCACTACCATGCTCAGCATTAGTATTGAGTACATTGCAGTAAGTTTTGTAATGCCCTACCATGCTCAGCATTATTATTGATGATACTGCAGTAAGTGTTGTAATGCCCTGACATCCTCAGCATTAGTATCGACGGCACGCAGTAAGTTTTGTAATGCCCTACCATGCTAAGCATTAGTATTGATGATGCTGCAAGATGTGTTGTAATGCCGTACCCTGCTCTGAATTAGTATCTAAGGCGCTGCAGTAAGTGTTATAATGACCTACCATGATCAGCATTAGTATTGATGGCGCTGCAGTAAGTGTTGTAATTCCATACCATGCTCAGCATTAGTACTGATGACGCTTCAGTGAGTATTGTAATGCCCTACCATGTTCAGCATTAGTAATGATAGTGCTGCAGTAAGTGTTTCAATGCCCTACCATGCTCAGTATTAGTATTGATGACGCTGCAAAAAGTGTTGTAATGTTTAACCATGCTCAACATTAGTATTGATGACGCTGGAGCAAGTTTTGTATTGCCCTACCATGATCAGAACTAGTATTGATAGCGCTGCTGTAAGTGTTGTAATACCATACCATGTTCAGCACTAGTATTGATGGCCTGCAGTATGCGTTGTTACGCCCTACCATGCTCAGCATTAATATTGATGGCGCTGCAGTGAGCGTTGTAAAGACCTACCATGCTCAGTATTTGTACAAATAGTGCTGCAGTAGCTGTTCTGATGCCCTATCATACTCAGCATTAGTATTGATAGGGCTGCAGTTAGTGTTGTTATGCCCTACCATGATCAGCATTAGTATTGATAGCGCTGCAGTGTGTTCTTTTGTCCTACCATGCTCAGCATTAGTATCGATGGCTCTGCAATAAGTGTTGTTTTGCCCTTCCATCCACAGCATTAGTAGTAAGTGTTGTGAAGCCATACCATGTTTAGCAATAGTATTGATGGCGCAGCAGTAAGCGTTGTATCTACATACCATGCTAATTATATGTATTTATGGTGCTGCAGTAAGTGTTGTAATGCCCTATCATGCTCAGCACTAGTATTGGTAGAGCTGCAGTGTGTGTTGTAATGTACTACCATGCTCAGCATTAGTATTGATGCCGCTGCAGTAAGTGTCGTTTTGCCCTACCATCCACAGCATTGGTATTGATGACGCTGCAACAAGTGTTGTAATGCCCTACCATGTTCAGCATTAGTATTGAAGGCGCGGCAGTAAGTGTTGTAATGCCCTACTATGCTCAGCAGTAGTATTGATGGTGCTGCAGTAAGTGTTGTAAAGCCATACCATGCTCAGCATAATTATTGATGACACTGCAGTAAGTGTTTTAATGACCTACCATGCTCAGCATTAGTATTGATGGTGATGCAGTAAGTGTTTTAATGCCATACCATGCTCAGCAATAGTATTGGTGGTGCTGCACTAAGTGTTGTAATTCCCTACCATGCTCAGCATTAGTATTGATAGTGCTGCATTAAGCGTTGTAATGCCTTACCATGCTCAGCATTAGTATTTATGGCGCTGCAGTGAGTGTTGTAATGTTTAACCATGCTCAACATTAGAATTGCTGGCGCTGCAGTAGGTAATGTAATGCCCTACCATGTTCAACACCAGAATTATTAGCGCTGCAGTTTGTGTTGTAATGCCCTACCATGTTCAGCATTAACATTGATGGTGCTGCAGTAAAAGTTGTAAAGCCCTACCATGCTCAGCATTAGTTTTGATGGCGTTGCAGTAAGTGTTGTAATGTCCTGCCATGCTCCGCACTAGTACTGATTGCGCTGCTGTAGGTGTTGCAATGCCCTCCCATTCTCAGCATTAGTAATGATGGCGCTACAGTAAGTGTTGCAATGCCTTACCATGCTCAGCATTAGTATTGATGGCACGCAGTAAGTGTTGTAATGCCCTACCATGCTCAGCATTAGTAATGATGACGCATCAATAAGTTTTGTAATTACGTACCATGCTCAGCATTAGTATTGATAGCGCTGCAGTAAGTGTTGTAATGTCATACCATGCTAAGCATTAGTACTGAATACGCTTCAGTGAGTATGGTAATGCCCTACCATGCTCAGCATTAATATTGATGGTACTGCAGTGAGTGTTGTAATGCCCTACCATGCTCAGCCTAAGTATTGATGTTACTGCAGCAAGTGTTGTAATGCCCTACCATGTTCAACACTAGTATTGATGGCGCTCTAGTATGTGTTGTAATGCCTACCATTCTCAGCATTAGTATTGATGGAGCTGCAGTAAGTGTTGTAATGCCTTTCCATGCTCAGCATTAGTATTTATGGCGCTGCAGTGAGTGTTGTAATGTTTAACCATGCTCAACATTAGAATTGCTGGCGCTGCAGTAGGTAATGTAATGCCCTACCATGTTCAACACCAGAATTATTAGCGCTGCAGTTTGTGTTATAATGCCCTGCCATGCTCAGCACTGGTATTGATAACTCTACAGTAAGCGTTGTAATGCCCTTCCATGCTCAGCGTTATTATTGATGACGCTGCAGTAAGTGTTGAAATGCCCTTCAATATTCAGCATTAGTATTGAATGCGCTGCAGTAACTGTTGTAGAGCCCTACCATGCTCAGCATAAGTATTGATGGCGCTGCAGTAAGTGTTGTGATGCCCTACCATGCTCAGCATTAGTATCGAAGGCGCTGCTGTAAGTGTTATAATGCCCTACCATGATCAGCACTAGTTTTGATGACGCTGCAGTAAGTGTTGTAATGCCATACCATGCTCAACATTATTATTGATGACGCTTCAGTGAGTATTGTAATATTCTACCATGCTCAACATTAGTATTGATGGTGCTGCAGTAAGTGTTGTAATGCCCTACCATGCTCAGCACCAGTATTGATGACGCTGCAGTAAGTGTTTTAATGCCCTACCATGCTCAGCATTAGTATTGATGACGCTGCAGTTGGTGTTGTAATGCCTTACATTGCTCAGCATCAGTATTGATGGTGCTGCAATAAGTGTTGTAAAGCCTTTCCATGCTCATCATTAGTATTGATGGCGCTGCAGTAAGTGTTGTAAAGTTTTAACATGCTCAACGTTAGTATTGATGACGCTGGAGTAAGTGTTGTATTGCCCTACCATGATCAGCACTAGTATTGATGGCTCTGCTGTAAGTGTTTTAATACCCTACCACGTTCAGTACTAGTATTGATGGCGCTGCAGTAAGCGTTGTAACGCCCCACCAAGCTGTAATGCATTACCATGCTCATGTAATGCATTAATGCATTACATGAGCATGGTAATGCATTACCATGCTCATCATTATTATTGTTGACGCTGCAGTAAGTGTTGTAATTCCCAATCATACTCAGCATTAGTATTGATAGCGCTGCAGTAGGTTTTGTAATGCCCTACCATGCTCAGCTTTGGTATTGATGGAGCTGAGTAAGTGTTGTGAAGCCATACCATCCTCAGCAATAGTTTTGATGGCGCAGCAGTAAGCGTTGTATGGACATACCATGCTCATTATATGTATTTATGGTGCTGCAGTAAGTGTTGTAATGCCCTATCATGCTCAGCACTAGTATTGATAGCGCTGCAGTGTGTGTTGTAATGCCCTACCATGCTCATCATCGGTATTGATGACGCTGCAGTAAGTGTTGTTTTGCCCACCATGCACAGCATTAGTATTGATGACGCTGCAACAAGTGTTGTAATGCCCTACCATGTTCAGCATTAGTATT
>SDVV010018738.1:0-13689 GCA_016164225.1 Gammarus roeselii
TATATGTATATCATTTCATTATCAGTGTTATGATACATGGTATTGTAGAGGAATACCGGTATTGTTATGAATATTTAGAGTATTTCCACGCTAGGGGACCTTATTTATTTTCTGTACACAGTCTTATATATTACCAGTCATGCTCATGACCGCAGTGTTGGGATGCTCACGGGTACTTATCTCTTGGTCTCAAAAATGCACTACCTCCCGCAAGTGGTGCGCTGGCATACATGTTTCACCTTGTCATAGTCGTACATGTTTTGCGTACCAGTTTAGGCTGTTCTGTGATTTTTATAAAGTGATTGTTTAACACTGTTTACGAGGGTTATCCCAGTGTTACGAATACGTGATAGTGTGTTGCTATATAAAGTATTCCAGTATCTGCCTATCTAGGAACGTTTGACTGAGGTCATTGACATCCTTGCTTTTTGCCCATAAATATGCGTGAAATGTTATCTGAGTAACCGTTTAAGCAACGTACATTATCGTTCATATATGACATTATTCGCTCACGGTACCTTCAACGACATTATATTTAGACACCGTTCTACCCATTAAATCAGCCGATCTATCTCCAACAAAGTACTAACTCACCGTAGCTTCAGTATATTTTTGTGGCATGTTTTTGTGGAGTAAAGGCGTGGAAATTTTATGCGTTGTGTGTCACTATCATATTCAAACATTTTTCCTTCATCTCTAACGATTCTTTTTTCGCACAAAACTTTTTCTGACATTAAGTTTTAGCATGGAGATGTGTTCTTCCAATGTATGACCTGAGATATTTTTTCGTTAGGAACAAACAAAGCAGTTTATGTCCCACGCTTTCATCTTTATCATCAAAATGGTGTACGTAGAATACAATGTTGTATTGCCTATGTTTTTTTCTTGAACCAGTCATTATAGAATACTTCTACAAGTCCTACGATTCACTCTCCCTGTAGGTGCATTTCTGGATAAATGTTGTTAGTAAAACTTGGAGATGTGTTGTTTAGGTACTATTGGCTACTGCTCAGCGATGAGACAGAGACGAAAAGTTCTTTGGTTTCCTACATCCTGCACTGCGTCCTACGTCATACTGACAACAAACCGCTTGTAGACATCAACATATACTCTATACAGCTAAACAATGAAACATATATGTTCATGTATATATTCATTTCTTTATTACATAGTAATATATGTTCACATTTTCAACATATTAGGATTATTTGAAGAATAAAATCTGAAGACGTAGATGTACTTTCGTAATTTGGGCGTGTACACTTGCCAAAGACGGCCTCACCCGGTTTACGTTGCTCCCAAGTTAAATCCATGTTTACATCGACATCATCATCCACGACACATCGCTTCCTAATTTTAGTGACGTTACGTTCAACTTCAATTGATTTTTAGGGGATGTCTGGATAGCCATAGGCAAGAGTTGTGCACGCGTCAACATAGTTATTTACAAATTTATTGAGGCAATTTTCATTAGTGCGTTCAGTTTGAAGCTGGCATGTTTGTACGAGAATGTTGTGTATGGTCTCAGAGTGTGTGTATGTTTTCTGATTATGGATTTCTCTGTATTGTTTATGTCTGATTTTGTCTTGTGTCAGGTTTTTGACACCATTAGCAGCTGATTTTGTGACGTCGGACTCGAGCAGCGTACTGTAACACTTTGGTTGCAAGCAAATGGTTTCACTCGGGTAGTCGGTGACTGATTCACTTTTCAGTAGTCCCAGCTGTCCTTTCTTTGATTCATCGTACAAAGGATGATTTTTGGGGTAGTTGGAGAAGTCCAGGTATTCAGCCAGGGGAGGTTTACGCATTTCCGTCTCAATGTCATCCACACCTTTAAACTCTAGCAGCAACGAGTCTGTGTCCGAGTAGATGAGCGAGACGTTGTCACGGTATTTGGGTTTCAGAGTGTCATGCCAGAAGCTGTAGACTTTTGCTTTAGCTTTCTCAAGCACGTAGAATCCAACTTGGAGTTGTTGAACCATTCGCATATTTTTTTGCTTGAGGAACATGATGACTGTTTCGGGCCGATAGCGAAGCAGTTTTTCAGGAGTGGGTTGGCAGCGTGTTTTCGGAACTCGTTGGCTGTGCACACGACCTTTGCCTCTAGACTTCTGTTGAGCGGATTAAAAAGAAGTTTCCCGTACATACTATTTGATATAAGCTTATATAGGGACTTTTTGAAGGAGTTCGTAGACACTTGACGTTTTTGGATATTTTTCATAATAAAGAATTTGAAGACAGGTTTCTGTTTGATTAGAAAAATTCGACGAACCTTGGTGACTTCCAGTCCTTGTCTGAGGAGTGCTTGCAATAATTCCAGGGTCACGAGGTGGTCAGTTTGGGTAGATGACTAGCAACCAGCTTACGATCTGCTCGTTTTTTGTTTCGATGTGTTCCGAGCCTGCCAACAGTTTTTTTTTGTTATGGGCGAAACATCGTCCAAGCTGACTTCTCTGTGATGTAACAGTAGTGACAGCTCGTCTGTTTTCTGTGCAACTTCGTCACTGCCATGAGTATCGATATAGACAATGTACGTGTACCTGCCAGAACAGTCCGCGTTCACCAAGTCAAAGGCTCGAATTTCTTCGGGAGTGAGCTCGTGGATTTCACTAATGATAAGTGGCTCACTCTGGCATCCGCTATAAAGACTTCAAAGTCAGTCTACTGCTCTGGAACAGTTTGTCACTCAGCCTACTGATCCGGTACGTGAGCCTATATAAGGAATTTTGGAAAACAATTTTGTAACTTCAAAATTTATACCATTCACTGAACATGTCCACATTTCTTCCAATATTACATTAGAACGCGGAGAATTAGAGGCATACACTGAATCTAAGTTAGGCAAATTCCAAAGACTCCAATGCATCGTTAATGGTAAAATGAGCAAACAAGTAAAGGATGCATCTGCAGATGACATGGACTATGTGCTTAACACAAGAGCTATCCAGATACCAAAAAACACAGATTTAGGTGAGCTGATTGAGGATATCGGGGTAGATTTGCAGAATAAATTAGAGAAACAGGAGCTAGAAGGGAGTGGGGGGAGCATCAAAACAGTAACCAGTGTTGAACTTGAATTCTACAGGACTGGTGTTAATGGAAATAAACGTCTTGGCCATTATGTTCCTTGACCCAAAAAATGTCCAGGCTGCAACCTCATTGTCAACACCAAAGATAAAAACAACAACTGTGTATTGACTAGCCTCATCGTCCATTTCCACTGGCCTGAAAACACACACCTCCCAAAAAAAGACGTGAGTCAGAGTTAACTTATCTCCCACAAAAACACTTACTTTACTTTTCCAAAACTTACCATGGACAAACCTTTTGCCATAGAAGACATCCCTATTATAGGAAAGGAATGTAACCTGAAGATCAGACTCTATCAAATAATTAAAGAAAGGGAATGTTATGGTCTTATCAGTGTTTACAGAGGCAACTTAGAAGCCAGCGAGGAGCGTACGGTTCATCTTGTGCAAATCTTAGATGCCAATCATGTCATGCTCATACCGTGTTTCTCTTCATTTATGTATACATTTAGAGAAACGAGACTGCGAGAAAAAAACTGTCCATATTGTATGCAGAGCACAAATGCAAGCAAAAAAGCTGGACACGTAAAACTATGTTCGTCCGGTACAGGTTTGCAAAATATCTGTTTGCCTGAAGAAGGCGAAATGTACCAATTCTTAGCCATGCACGCAACAATAATACACCCGTTGTTGCCTGTTATGACTGAATCTGTTCTGGACCCTGACACAGAGGGAAACAATGTAGTTAACATACACATGTTGTGAATGTATAGTTATACTCTAGTGGATACAGACGGAAAATTTTAGGGCACAAAGTAGTCGATTCGACTTCAGTATCCCTTGAGGAGATGGAGACACATCTCGTGAAGAATTTGTTGCTGGATTATAATGATTAAATGGATACCTTACAATTGTACCCCGAACCCGTCCTCACAAAACAAGACTTGAAAAAATATTGCGTAAGCACAACATGTGAATGCTGCGGGGACACTTTAAGAGAATAAGGTAAAAAACGAGCTCGTTGCCATTATCATTACACCGTGGGCGTTTTCGGACCCAATAAAGAAGTGATATTTGGCAACTATATGGGAGCTCTGTACTTTATTTGCAACTTTAGAATCACGGAGAAGCTCCGGTTCATGCCTTGTATAGCTCATAATGCATCAGCCTATGACATGAGATTTATAATGAGAGACTTGGATGGCAAAAACTTCTCGAATATCCGTGTGTTGCCAAAACAGTCAGGTAAAATATTCAGCATCTCAGTCTCCTTAAACGATGCCACGAGCAAGTATGGTGTTAAGTTCATCGACTCCTACTTCTTTCTCAACTCAAGTTTAAATAGTCTTGCCATAGATCTTAAAGACAGTGGCAATGACATGCCGCTCAGGAAATCTCATCTCACAAGTCGCGGGTAGAGTTACAAGATTCTAGACCTCGTTACTCAAAAAGGACATTTCTTCTATGAAGCCCTCACATCGGATTCTGTGCTGGACCAAACCAACATCCCATCGCAACAAGACTTTTACAGTCAACTTCGAGGCAAAGAATATCGCACCCTGATTATGCTAAAATTATTGAAATGTGGCAGACAGCTAATTGCAAGACCCTTCGTGACTACATGATCATCTACCTCGTCATCTACCCGTTGCTACTGACCAAAGCCTTTCAAAAGTTTATGAAGACCATGACACGCGACTACACCCTGGACCCCGTCCATTTTGTGAGCACCCCTGGCTTTGCAATGCAAGCTGCCCTCTACGAAGGCAAGATGAAGCTGGAGCTAGTCAAAGATATCGATCTACTCCACTTGATTGTCATAAATACAAGAGGCGGATTTGCGACATTGACGAAAGGTCTTACCAAGATAAACAATTCCCGATGCAAAGACTCTGACCCTAAACTTCCTGTGGCTTCAGCAACAATGTGGGACTTTGACAGTCTATATAGCGGATGCCTGAGTGAGCCACTTATCATTAGTGAAATCCACGAGCTCACACCCGGAAAAATTCGAGCCTTTGACTTGTTAAACGCGGACTGTTCTGGCAGGTACATGTACATTGTCTATATCGATGCCCAAGTCAGCGACGAAGTTGCACGGAAAACAGACGAGCTGTCACTACTGCTACATCACAGAGAAGTCAGCTTGGACGATGTTTCGCTCATCACAAAAAAATTGTTGGCAGGCTCGGAACATCTCAAAAACAGAAAAGGAACAGATCGTAAGCTGGTTGCTAGTCATCTACCCCAAACTGACCACGTCGTGGCCCTGGAATCATTGCAAGTACTCCACAGACAAGGGCTGGAAGTCCTCAAGGCTAATCGAATTTTTCGAATCAAACAGGAACCTGTCTTCAAACTCTTCATTATGATAAATATCCAGAAACGTCAGGAGCCTACAAACTCCTTCAAAAAGTTCTTGTAAAAGCTTATATCAAATAGTATAAACGGGAAGCTTCTTTTCAATCTGCTCAGCAGAAGTCTAGAGGCAAAGGTCGTGTGCACAGCTAACGAGTTCCGAAAACACGCAGCCAACCCACTCCTGAAAAACTGCTACGCCATCGGCCCCGAAACAGTTATCAGGTTTCTCAAGCAAAAAAAAATATGCGAATGGTTCAACAACTCCAAGTTGGATTCTACGTGCTTGAGAAAGCTAACGCAAAAGTCTACAGCTTCTTTTATGGCACTCTGAAACCCAAATACAATGACAACGTCTCGCTCATCTACTCGGACACAGACTCGTTGCTGCTCCAGTTCAAAGGTGTGGATGACATTGAGACGGAAATGCGTAAACCTTCCCTGGCTGAATATCTGGACTTCTCCAACTACCCCAAAAATCATCCTTTGTACGATGAATCAAAGAAAGGATAGCTGGAACTACTGAAAAGTGAAACAGTCAACGACTACCCGAGCGAAATCATTTGCTTGCAACCAAAGTGTTACAGTATGTTGCTCGATTCCGACGTCACAAAATCAGCAGCTAAGAGTGTCAAAAAACAGACACAAGCCAAAATCACACATGAATAATACAGAGAAATCCTTAGCAAAAAAACATACACACACTTTGAGACCATACACAACATTCGCGCACAAGCATGCCAGCTTCAAACTGTTCGCACTTATGAAAATTGCCTCAATAAATTTGTAAGTAAGCGCTACTATGTTGACGCGTGCACAACTCTTGACTATGGCTATCCAGGCATCCCCAAAAATCAATTGAAGTTGAACGTACCGTCATTAAAAAGAGGAAACGATGTGTCGTGGATGACGATGTCGATGTAAACATGGATTTAACTTGGAAGCGACGTAAACTGGGTGAGGCCGTCATTGGCGAGTGTACACGCGTGAATAACGAAAGTACATCCACGTCTTCAGGTTTTATTCTCTAAATGATCCTAATGGGTTGCCAATATGAACATATGTAATTTTGTTATAAAGAAATGAATATATACTTGAACATATATGTTGCCTTGTCCAGCTAAATAGAGAATATATTGATGTCTACAAGCGGTTTGTTGTCAGTATGACGTAGGACGCAGTGCAGGATGTAGAAAACCCGAGGAGTTTTTCGTTTATGCCTCATCAATGGGCAGTAGCTAATTGTACCAAAGCAACACATCTTCAAGTTTTACCAACAACATTTATCCAGGAATACAGCTACAAGGAGAGTGAATCGTAGGACTTGTAGAAGTTTTCTATAATGACTGGTTGAAGAAAAAAAATGATGAGCAAAACAACATATGTTGTTTTGATGAAAGAGCGGGACATGGAACTGCTTTGTTTTCTCCTAGCGAAAAAATATCCCAGGTAAAACATTGGAAAAAACACATCTCCAAGCTAGAAATCAATGTCAGAAAAGTACTGTGCGAAAAAAAAATCGTTAGATATGTAGGAAAATGTTTGAATATGATAGTGAGACACTACGCATAAAAGTTCCACTCATTTACTATACAAAAACATGCCACAAATCAAATATACTGAAGCTACAGTGAATTGGTACTTTGTTGGAGATAGATCGGCTGATTTAATGAATGGAACGGTGTGTAAATATAATGTCGCTGAAGGTACCGTAAGCGAAAAATGTCCTATATGAACGACAATGTACGTTGCATAAACGCTTACTCAAATAACGTTTCACGCAGATTTATGGGCAAAAAGCAACAATTTCAATGATCTCATTAAAATGTTCCTAGATAGGCAGATACTGGGATACTTTATAAAGTAACACACTATCACGTGTTCGTAGCACTGGGATAACCCTCGTAAACAGTGTTAAACATTCACTGAATAAAAATCACAGAACAGCATAAACTGGTACGCGAAACATGTTCAACTATGACAGGGTAAAACATGTATGCCAGCGCACCACTTGCGTGATGTAGTGCCTTTTCGCGACTAGGAGATAAGTACTCGTGAGCATCACAACACTACAGTCTTGAGCAAGACTGGCAATATATAGAGTTGTGTAAAGGAAATAAATAGGGTCCCCTATCGTGTAAACACTCCAAATATTCAAAACAATACCGATATTCCTCTACAATACCACGTATCATAACACAGATAATAAAATACAATTTGAATAACTGACCTCGGGAGCACAATCAACCGCAGGTCCACTTCAGACTACGACACAGAAAGCACTGCCGCAAGACCGTGAATGGAGCCCGAGGATGCTCTCATTAGCTGGGAGATGGGGGGCTGTCGGGGTATTCAACGTGCGAGGTTGCTCACTCATTAGCTGCTGGGTTACGCGGGGCGGGGCGTCGTTTGAGGTCCACTTTCATTGGCTGTTGGGAAAGTCGGGCGGGGCATCGTCTGAGCTCCGCTTACACCTGAGTCGCCTAGGCGATCGTGAAATAGGGCGTGCAAAAAGCTCCCGTAGACATTTCTGAAAAGAAGTGATGCGATTTGCAAATTGTGCTACTGTTTTGAAAAATGGGGGTACGATTTTGAAAAAAGCCACCACCTGGGCTGTTTCAAAGCGATTTGAAGGCATAATGCGTCTTGGTGGGATCATGCTTATTATATGAAGTGAGCTGTTTAGGCCGAAAATAGATGTAGTAAAGGGAAGACAGGATAGGAACGTACGTTCGGGGAAATTGTATTGGGGCAGTACCCGAGAAGGATTAAAACAAATTAGATGCAGTGCAAGCCGGCTGCATATACGAGTCGTTAGGATCGGGTAACATCCGTTTAGCGCGCGCATGGCAAATCACCTCGACTAATTGGAAAGACGACAGGACAGCCTGACCCTTATTTGAGCCCTATTAAAAGTTCACTCCCGCTAAACCGGAAGGCAGTTATAAAGTAGTTAGTTAACACCCCGTATTATGCATGTCAATAGTTAAGATTTAGTATTTTGATTGTAGTATTGGACGTATAACACGTATAACATCGATGGGAAACATTTGGTGGTAGTTATAAACGAGTGCATACGGCTCGATTCTGTATGCATTACCTCTTAATCTAAGTCGGTGAGAGGTCGATTGAACTGTTTGGTTAAATTGGACATCAACTACAAGGCATCCGGGATCTAAGGGCCAAGAGAGCACTTGCCGGTGTAAGCAAAGGCGGGGTATTTCCGAAAAATACCTAGTATATAGAGGAGTAAAATAAGGCAGTTCATTTGTGCCCTGAGATCGTGATAAAGAGTAGTTCGTCGTGCTCCGTGTAGTTATGGGATACCTATCTTTCCCTGGTTAAATTGAAGTGTTTTATGTAAAGTTTCAATTTGCTTTGCCTAATAAATGTGCTTCGTCAATCATGACCAAATTAATTGTTCAGACGAATTCAAAGTAAAATTATACATGTATCGAAATTGATTTATTAACGTAGTAAGCCCCTAAGGCATAAGTAAATGTTTTCATCAAGCTGTTTGATCGACCCCTTAGGTCCACGTGTATGGGAAAACCGTCATGTGGTTTGCTCTGTGACCGCAGATTTCATGTATTGGACTCCGCGAACCAATATTCCCTGTGCCTGCGGTATAAATGAGTACCATTAATATTTATTGCTGGGAGAAAAAGGTGGTGATATTAACATTTCATGCATGGCATAGTGGCAAATAAAATTCATGTTGGGGGTTGTCTGAACTGGTCGGCATTAACAGATGCACATTGCTTGCTTATTATGTTTAAATCTCATTGTTCATGTATTTTAGGTAGAAACCCCACCCGTGACGATGACTGAATGTGTGGCGCGGGTATATTCATGTGTTTAGGAATGTAATATAAATTTGCTGCTGCTGTGGCCTCTGCCGTCGCAAACAATTATTATGTGATTAGGGATGTATTATGCAACATGACATGCAATGAATTTCAATACAGCATGCCTAGCATTAAAAATACAATAAAAAATATCAAAGGGAATCTATATGTAAATATGTAAACCTATACCATACGAATAATCCGAAAGCTGTCCGTCCGTCCACTCTTTCCGCCCCGTTGCGCCCCCCCCCCCCTCCCGAACGACTCCGCCCACACCGGCTGACTCAGGCCAACCCCCTCCCCACCGTTAATTAAGCCCTATTTTATTCCGTCACAGGGTCGTTCTCCCGCTACTTGTAACTACTAGTGGTTGTGGTTTCTCTCCTCTCTGTCCTTACAACATTTTTTTCTGTATAAGTGCGTGATTTTCATAAACCTCGCTGACTATCCCCCACTCTTCTTTCACTTATATCAAGGAAACACTCGACATAAGCACTCGTGCTCGTTTGTTTTCCCTACTCTACTCTAATCTAATCTATTCAGTGGGTGTATGCACGAACGCCCGTATATGCACTATGACGGAGAGGCAGTATTGGGGTGGGTGTATGCGCGAACGCCCGTACAGTGCCCTATGAAGGAGAGGCAGTATTGAGTGGGTGTATTCACGATTGCCCGGTCAGTGCCCTATGAAGTAGAGGCAGTATTGAGTGGGTGTATGCACGAACGCCCGTACAGGGCGCAATGAAAGACAATTGAACTAGATGAGATATCAATAGTCAAGGTGGGAAGGGGTGGGGGAGGAAGCACATGGCGGAGAGTGGTCACTGAGCTAGACGACAAAATACCTTGTGTATTTGATATCAATTACGATGAAAATAAGTGCATGGAAATATTTGTAATCACAAGGAAGAAAAATGGAAATCGTTAGGAAAATATCCACGAAATATACGGCATTGAATGCTTGATATTAGTAATGAATCCAAAATTAAGAAAGAAGCATGAAAATAAGCATGAAAATGATAACAAGTTGAAGATATGCGGTCGGAATTATTCTGTATGAATAGGATTGTACATAAAGCCTGCCTATGTTAAATTGTAAAATTCTACAGATACTGAAAATTGCTTTAAT
This sequence comes from Gammarus roeselii, assembly GCA_016164225.1. NCBI lineage: Eukaryota > Metazoa > Arthropoda > Malacostraca > Amphipoda > Gammaridae > Gammarus > Gammarus roeselii. Next base: position 10,365 of record SDVV010018738.1, read on the forward strand.
ATAAGAGAAAATCAACAGAAAATATAGCTATTGAGGTTAAATCATTATGATAAAACATAAAATAACCTAAAAAATTATAGTGTCGGGACATTGGACACTAAATGTCGACAATATTGTAACTAAAAAAAATAAACGATAATGTGTGAGACCTGGAGTGGTGAAATATTATTCTAAATGTGATCTTAACTAATAAAAGAATAGAAGAAATGTTATAAAAAATAACAAAATGCCATACAATAACAACATTTATTTTAAAGGGACGGTCATGACAATTTGACCCAATAATTTCAAAACAATAATTAAAATAACAATGTTGTAGATTAAAATAATTAGCGGAGTCATGTTGTTTCCAATACGACATTAAACCAACTTTGTAAGCAAAATATAAAAAATATCAATCGATAATATGAATTATGAATCAAACATGACAATGAAAGAAATCAAACTAAACGTGTGTGGATAGAGTCACTAAATTAAAAGGCAGTGGCAAAAAGCAGATAAATCCACCTACAAATTCACCCAACAACTCACCGCAATAAATCACCCATAAAACTCACACACACAAATCACCCACACCAATTAGACACCAATCACTCACGCAAACACAAATCGCTCACACAAATCCCCCTCACAACAAATCGACTGTTCTAATGCTGCACTGTTCATTGCCAATTATCCTAACAAGACATAAGCCTATTTACGTAAACCGGGCTACATAACCGAGAAATTAACCAACAAAGAAACAAATGAAACGTATGAAACGAAGCCTACCATTACTAAAAATCTCCATTAAACATGTGATTACAATCGTTCATAATTTAATGAATTATCCCTAGGGCAAAGAAGATTAACACGAGTGCTGCAACTCAAGAGCTATCAGTTTGTTTTGTGTGTTCGGTAATTTGTATGGGAGAGGGCTGATCAAAAGGATCAGAGAATGTACGGATTTCGCAATTGGAGAAGGACAGTGTGGCTTTAGGAGAGGTAGAGGGTGTGCCGGTCTGATTTTTGCAGTGCAGCAAGTTTGTCAGAAGTGCCTTGCAAAGGGAAAGGATGTGTTATGGGCCTTCATGGATTTGGAAAAGGCCTACGACAGGATTGACAGGAGAGCGCTGTGCAGGGTGTTCAAAGCTGTTCAGAGTTTCTATGTAGACAGCAGAGCCTGTGTCAGAGGGGGGAGCGAGGTGAGCAATTGGTGTATAATGGAATTAGGTCTGAGACAGGGCTACGTAATGTCTCCCTGGCTGTTCAACTTCTATTTGTGTGGAGTGGTCAGGGAGGTGAACGCGAGTGTATTGGGCTATTGCTGGGAACTGTTCAAAACAATTGGGCGGAGTTGGCAGTTGAGCCAGTTACTGTTTGCGGACATTACGGCAATGGTGGCGGATTCCGAGGAGAAGCTGTGTAGGCCAGTATCGGAGTTAGGCAGAGTGTGTGAGAGGAGGAAGCTTCTAGTGAGCGCGGGTAAATGTAAAGTAACGAGATGCTCCAGGAATGACGATGCAATCAGAATTACAGTTCTCCTAAATAAAGAGTTATTGGAGGAAGTTCAGTGTTTTGTGTATCTGGGCTTTCATGTAAAGAAAACAAAGAGAGGACCCGAGGAGGTGACGCGAGCAGGCACCCCAACCTTGCACCTGCCTCTTGGTGCCCTATTGCAAATGAATACCTTTCTTCCTGTATTGATGACAGAACCGTATTCCTTTCAACTATTGATGAATATTGAACGGAGGCCTGGCCTTACTATCATGCTTTGCTTTCACGACATCATGCTGACATGAAGTTGCAGAAATTAAGGAAATTTACTTCAAATGGAATGAAGAAGCGAACAGCTTGAATTACTCCTATAATGCAACTTTATTTCCGTTTTGATTTGGAATTGAGGTTACTGTTTGCACTATGAAATGATCGTCCAATGAGGTCACCTCCGCAATCCTGAAACTCATCCACGCTCGAAATTAACTGGAGAACACATTTATGAGATCTGGTGCACGCAGAAATATGAAAGGTATGCACTGTATTATATTAACTGGTGCACACATTTATGAGATATAGTGCACACAGATATATGGAAGGTATAAACTGTCTCATATTAACTGGAGAACACATATATGAGATCTGGTGCACACAGATATATGAAAGGTATACACTGCATTATTAACTGTAAAGGAGACCACAGTCTACAGTCATCAAACTACGTAAAGGAGACCACAATCTACAGTTATCAGACTACGTAAAGAAGACCACAGTCTACAGTTATCAGACTACGTAAAGGAGACCATCGTCTACAGTTATCAGACTACGTAAAGGAGACCACAGTCTACAGTTATCAAACTACGTAAATGAGACCGCAGTCTACAGTTATCAGACACCGTAAAGGATACCACAGTCTACTGTCATCAAACTACGTAAAGGAGACCACAGTCAACAGTTATCAGACTACGTAAAGGAGACCACAGTCTACAGTTATCAAACTTCGTATAGGAGACCACAGTCTACAGTTATCAGACTACGTAACGATAGAATCCAATGAAATGTTTACGATCGGATCAAAACATTTCTTCAAAGCTGAACCAACTTGTAGTAGTAGATGGGGTAACCACTGCACCACTGGAAGTCTTAGTGGGCTCCCACAAGACATAGTGCTTGGCCCTCTGCCTTTCTCGTTAATAGCTAATGATCTGAGCAAAAAATGGCACAATTCACCGCTTCCAGCTTTGCAGACAATACTATCGAGTCCTAGGCATAACGAATTATACGAGAGATGTAGAAAACGGTCAAGCTGATCTAAAAATCTTTTTTTTTGGTCGGCTATCAACAACAACGTGCAATTCAAAGAATCTAAATTTTTGAACTATATATGATATGGAATAAAGATAGTCTTCATAATATTTGAGCAATTATGAAACCATTGTTGTAAACGATAGTCTGCAGGATTTAAGCGCACAAATGAAAAACATGCTTTGTATTCGATGTTCTTGGTTCATGACACCCTTCCCATCAACAGACAAAAGAACAATCTTGACTCTTTTGAAGCAACTAATTCAACAAGTTGTAGACTATTGTTGTCTTATTAGAGGTAAAAGAATTGAATTATTTTCACATTGAAAACCTTGAGGTTCCAAGCACGTGTTAAAAGATTTCTTTAGAAGACTACGCGGTCAAGGTCGACGAAAAATCGTAACGAAAGTGACAACGATACTTATTGAGGAAATTACATATATATATATATATATATGTTTTCAGAATAAAAATATCAAAAGCTTTGGTAACATAATGGTTGAAGTAGTAAAATTGTACAAGACGAGAAATCTTCATCGAATAT
>SDVV010018739.1:0-13688 GCA_016164225.1 Gammarus roeselii
TGTTGCTCGTTATATATATTTATTCGATTCTGGTATGAATTGTATTATAGCAAGTTTCTGGAGGGGTGGGGGGGGGGTGTTGGAGGGATCCCCTCGGCAAGACGTTGGATGCCCTCCTGGGAAATTCAGGAGAGATTGCTCTCACCTATCCATTGTCTTATATATTTATTTCCGTATCATGTTTGCTGTGTTTGAGTGTATGTTTCGTTATATTTTTATGTCTGGATTATAATTTTGTATATTTTTCTGTACATATATGTTTGTATTCCTACCTAGTTGTGGTATATTTGACTCATTCGGAGATTGTTTGGTGGAGTTTTTTTAGCGGTGGGATGCTTGATACCAGCTTGATATTAAATATAGGCTATGTTTTGTGTTTCCCATATATTTATTTCATATGCATATAATATCTATAGAAATAGTATGGTTTATTAGTCTTGTTATTGACGAGTTGATGTTTGTATTATGGTTGATGCAGCAGCTACGGTCGAGAATCTATCTACCCATATTGTATTATCCAGGTTTTTTAACCAGATATATCGGTATTCCATTGACGCGATATTCCAATAGCGATAGTAGCTGAACGATATGGATTTATTGTGTGTTATTAAATTGTGCTATGAATACTTAATAGTGATCGGTTAATTTATATTGAATTTGTATTGTTTTCGGAATTTGATCAGTTATCTCATAGAGTTATAGAAATGTTGGATATTTTAGGTTTGCATCGTCCATTCAATCCATCACTATTTCAGGTATAATTTGGTCGGTTATTGCATCATTCTTCTTGCTTTGTTATAACTCGTAAGTTTTAGAACGGGTCTTTCAGTTTTGTATGTTCTCTGTCCAGTTTCCATCATCGATGCAAGGTATTGGGAATTTTACATAGTTCTAGGATATATTACGTTTGTATCTGTAATGAAGAACATTATTTCAGACCTAATTAGTTACAAGTTGTATATTTTTAGAGTTTTATATTAAAAAAATTACATCCTGGCACAATGTTTGACGTGGACATTTTATATATAGAACAGTCGATTTGTTACAAAATTGGTCTTGCTGTTAGCTTATTGTATGTTTATTGTAGGACAGTACTTCAACGCTTAGGAGGAGTTAGAGGACACCCATAGGCAGAAACTCGTTGTTTTTTATGGTTATTCGTGTTAATAGACCGATTTATCAGGATGGATACCCAATGTAGTACAATTTTATTGTCGGTTACAGCAAAGTAGAGCATTCTACTTGGCTATTTTTATAGTTACTGCTGTGGATATTGTATGATTTTTCCATGATAATCATAGGAATGTATGTTCAAGAGGTGTAAGTCGGTACTGCATCTTTGTGGAATTTCGCCATTGATCCCTAGCAAGTGTATAGTGAAATGTTCAGGAATACAATTTACTGGATGGTCGGGGTCCTGGTGTATAGGTGGTTTCTACTCTTTTTGTAGTCATGTGGAGTTCGTCCAAGTTGAACGTGATATTTTTCAAGTTCTTGAGGATGTCAGTCTTATATTCCGTGTGATTGTTAGAGAGGTTATCCGACAAGCTGCTATTCGTTGTAGTGATTTACTTGAGTCATCAGTTAACAGGAGTCCAGCTTTTTATGGCCACACTCTTCGAGACTCATGTCAGCCCCATTCTTGACAACTGTACCTGTGTATAGTTTCTTGGTCATGTCCAGGATGTGACTTTGGTCAACATTGCTCAGAGATAAAAGACTAAACAGATGCATGATACGTCTAAGGTACTGTACTTTGACTGGATGCTTCCTTTGAAATTTGTTATGTATCAGTGGTAGCATCAGTTAGGTCTAGGAATTTGTTATTGATTCGAACAGGTAACATAGGAAAAATAACATTATTTGTATTCCACAGTGTTAAATGTCAGATACTTTTTGGCATGGCTTATATGTTATTATATGATCTTAGTTATGAACCAGATCAAGTTGATATTGGAGTAGGATTTATCATCTGGATATGGCAGGTTTATAATAGTCAATCATTATCGATTAGGGTAGAGTACGGAATCTTATAAAGCTATTTTATAGTTTTGGTGTATATTTCGATTCATTATCATGGGATTATATCTGTATTCAATAAAAATTAGTCTAATTTCATGGAATGTTGGGTAAAAAATACGCTTATTTGGATGTAATGATCTAAAATATTGATATGTTCTACCTCTCGACACTCTATTTGGGTGCGGTTCTTGGTCATCTTGGAGATCTAATCTATCGGTTTTGTGTAGAGTGGTAATGTTAAAATTCTTCAATAATTTAATGTACATCTCAATCATGTTTTCCGCTTGCACGTCTTTGATACATGCTTATTCCCGCACGTCTTACTTATATAAATGTTTGTGATCCGTTTGCAGTTTATACACCTAGAAGTTATTGAATAATTCAGGCTTTGTTATGAGATTGCGTTCTAATTCAGAATAAACGACTTATTCGAGCATTCACCAGATCCACTGTAGCATTGTTTCACTAAAGGTTTGTGATGACGGCAGTAAACCTAACTCATCCTAACCTAATAATACCAAGGATTGTATATATTTTCCCCGTTTTCATATTTATGTTAGGTATTTTTTCATTGATTTAAGCTTTATTCGTATCAAATCTATCCGCTTGTTTCTGTAGTTTTACCAATCTCTAGCAGATTGTATGCCTACTTAAATATATATTTTTTCACTTTGCTTGTTACATGTCCAGGAATTTCGTTTAATTTCAAGGAATGTTAGGTGATCGCTCGTTAGTAGACTGTAGAGTTCAAAACGTTTATGTAAGCTTTACCGCATACGTCAGTGATGGTTACGGGTGTTAAAGAGTTAGCAAGTTTTATGTATGTTTCTTACTGTAGGAATAAGATTTTATTTTGTAGTGTTAGATGTGTTGCTCCTACCATTTTCGTCTATTATAACGAATATTGAATAAATCTACTCTAACATATATACTTTAGATCTGTAATGTGAGGTCCGCAGTCAACAAGATCTAGGATATATTCTATGTCTAAGGTACATAATTAGCGAAATTTATACATACTGATCGTTAGCGTCACTGAATTGGCACATGCATTAGGGCAACATATAGGCATTTACACACATTTTTGTGCAAAAGGGCTACCATACACTGCCAGAGGCATTAATACCTAACCTAACCTCTTCTAACCAATAGTTATGTAGTTTCATTCAAGTTTGATGTTTATGTATGATATTGATATGTATGAACCTCTCCACTAGGACTGTACACTTCTCTAATTTTGATCCAGCAAATATCCTTTTGCAGATGATTTGATTACAGAATTTTATCGATATCTCCATTACATGCTTGGATGAGACTCGGCATATAGGTTCCAGAAGAACAAATTCACTTCATTTGCTGCATGTTTTTCTAATATGGAACAGTTTCATGCGATGTTAGGTTCAAATATCTAGTCATCCTAACCATGTTAACCAAGAATTATTTATTTACAATCAAGTTTGATGGTTATGTACGATATTTAGTAATTATTTTGTGCGATATACATATCATATCACTTCACATAGTTATATTTTGGACGTTTTTTCTAAATATCACACACCATGTACACACATGAACTCTTCTGTACGCATTTACAGGGTTGTTAGCCTCACTGTGTAGGCACAAACACACATTTGTATGCATATACAGCGTCGGTTAACATCTGTATCATTTTAACTCTGATCTATGATTTTTTTCCCATTGGAACAAATTCCCTCGTTTTTATTACCTGTTAGTTAATGTAGACCAGCTCCACGTCATGTTATGTGTGAAGAACTAATCATCTTAACCTAACCTTTTCTAACCAAGAATGATATATTATCGATCATCTTTTCATTCATACTTATGTTACTTTTTCACCGATTTATGATATATTCACATCCATCCTCTCCACTCCGCTCTACATTTTGATCTATTCTATGCAGTTTTGATTAACATTTACAATTTTGATCTAGCAAATTTCATCCATTTTCATATGCAAATTACATCGTTTGTTTTGATTGTTATACATTTTTCATATGATTATTGATTTTACATGTTAATCACACTCATCATAACCAAACCTAACCTAACTTTATGTATGGTATTCAGTCATTGCTATATACATATGAAGCCCATCAAACGATTGAATGGTACAAGTATTTCAAATTTGTATCCAGTTTCATATGAACGGGCACATAGTTTTACACCATGCTTCTCTCAATTTACTTCAATAACTCCACTTGACTCTACAACCTTTGACAACTTGCATCTCTGCTTTCCATTCATCTTTCCAATAATTTTCATATTCTTGACGATGATTTCGTATCAAGATCTGATCTGATCAAGATACCAATCTGTTGAACATCTAGATCATTTACCTCGAGATAGGTTTCTGGCAGCATTTCACGCCTTGAAACATATTCCTCTACTGATTTCGACAATTCGATGTTACCTCCGACTCACCCGATGTTCGCAATTCATTACTCAACCTTCGAGTTTAGGATAACATAAACACTTCATTGAGGACATACATAGTTTTATTAGTATTTATTGGCATTATTTACAGACCTTGCTGGCATCATCAATAACATCTGCCTTTTTTTAAATTTAAAACAGCATTGTTCGTCATCCAACCGTACTTATCATCACTATATTTCAGTATACTCTCAAAATCCTTCTTATCCTACATCATATCTTTGATGCGAATACCGCAGGCTGTTCCGTTCCCGTGTGTCCACAAATATTTTACTTCTTCTTCTTGAACCTTACATATTCGAATCTTCTCCAATTCAAAGTCATTCTGAGCTTCATCATTGAGAAATTTTGCATACGATCCAGTTTTTCTTTTTGTTCCTAAGCATAATTTATTGTCCATTACCTCAGTTTTATTACAATCATGATGATTGTAGCCAGCTAGCTCTTACCACTTGGATCATATCAATTTCAAGATTTGCTTTTTCTTATTCCTCCTAAACTTACTTACATGCGTATGTAACGCGTCCACATTAGTCACCCAGAGATAACTGTTATTTACAACACTAGTCAATATTTTTTCGATCCGACTCACCATCTTCGGAGATTTCTTCTTCCAGCACTTGTAAACAAAATTTTGAGTTATGAATGTTCATTTTTGTTTGTTCTATGACGGAACATGTGTCTCCGCTTGATCTCAACGTACCACTGACTCCATTCTCTGTAGCCAGCTAGCTATTATAAGTTGATTACATGCGGTTTTTCACAAAACATTTAGCCTAACATTACTCGCCTAGGTCATCAACTGTATATGTGAATAGGGCTGTGACCGTATGTGAAAGTGTATGCTCAAGCGTATGTACGTGTTACATGAGGTAAAAATGTATAACACAAATTTAAAGTTCAAAATTTCAATAAAATTTCAATAAAATTTCAAATTTTCGAGGGATAACACCGCACTTAAATAGGCAAGTTATCACTTCAATTGACCGACTTGGCTCTGTTATCCCTCGAAAATTTGAAATGTACTGAAATTTTGAATTTAAAATTCGTTTAATAGATTTTTTAACTCATGTAACACGTACATACGCTTGAACATACACATTCACATACGTACATAGCCCTATACACATATACAGTTGATGACCTAGGCGAGTAATGTGTTGCAAATAACAGTTATCTCAGAATGGACAAACAAGAATAAAAAAAGTGATAGATATCATTCATATATGGATGCAGGAAAAAGGAAGTCTGCTTTGGTTAACTAATGTGACGCGTTACATACGTATGTAAGTAAGTTTAAGGGAATAAGAAAAAGCAAATCTCGAAATTGATATGATCCAAGGGGAAAATCTTCATCATGATTGTAATAAAGCTGAGGTAGTGGACAATAAATTATACCTAAGAACAAAAAGAAAAACTTGATTGCATGCAAAATTCCTCAACGATGAAGCTCAGGATGACTTGGAATTGGAGTAGATTCAAATAATTAAGGTTCAAGAAGAAGAAGTAATACACATGTGGACACACGGAAACTGAACAGCCTTCGGTATTCGCATTAAGGATATGGTGGAGTATATGAAGGATTTTGAGAGTATACTGAAATATAGTGATGATAAGTACGGTTAGATGACGAACAATGCTGTTTAAAATACGATAAAAACAGGTAGATGATATTGATGATGCCAGCATCGTCTGTAAATAATGCCAATAAATACTAATAAAACTATGTATGTCCTCAATGAATTGTTTATATTATCCTAAACTCGAAGATTGAGTAATGAATTGCGAACATCGTGTCAGTCGGAGGTAACATCGAATTGTCGAAATCAGTAGAAGAATATGTTTCAAGGCGTGAAATGATGCCAGAAACCTATCTCAAGGTGAATGATCCATATAAATTACAAATTGGTATGATATAAATCAGAGTCCGATCAGATCTTGACACGAAGTCATCGTCAAGAAAATGAAAATTAAAGGGAAGATAAATGAAAATCAGAGTTGCAAGTTGTCAAAGGTTGTAGAGTCATGTGGAGATAATGAAGTAAATTAAGAAAAACATGGTGTGAGACTATGTGTCCGCTTGTATGAAACTGGAAACAAATTTGAAATACTTGTAGCATTCAATCCATCCAAGTTTGAAAATGGGGGCCTCTTTGGGAACTAATACGGGTCGAGAGTGACAACGGAATAAATAACATGTATGTTAAAGTGATATTTAGAGTTGTCTGGAGGGATCATATGTATATATCAATGACTGAATACCGCAAGTAAGGTTAGGTTAGGTTATGATGGGTGTGAAGAAAAAGTTAAAGTGATGTAGAATTGTGTCAAAATCCAAAATGATATGAATTATCCGTAACATTCAAACCATCTAAGTTTGAAAATGAATCTTCTCTACTAACTAATATGAGATGAGAGTGACAACGAAATAAATAGTTTATATGTTAAAGTGATTTTTAGAGTCGTTTGGAGAGTTTCATTTGTATTAGCAATGACTGAATACCATACATAAAAAAAGTTAGGTTAGGTTAGGATTTGATGAGTAAGAATAACATGTATAATCAAGAATCATTTGAAAAATGTATAACAATCATATAAACGATGTATTATGCATGTGAAAATGGATGAAATTTGCTTGAACAAAATTTTAAATGAGAGGCAAAACTGCATAGGATAGAGAAAAATGTAGAGCGGAGTGGAGAGGATGGATATGAATATAACATAAATCGATGACAAGTAACATATGTATGAAAGAAAAGATGATTGATAATATATCATTCGTGGTTAGATAAGGTTAGGTTAAGATGAATAGTTCTTTTCACATATTATGACGTGAAGCTGGTCCACATTAAATATCTTGTAACAAAAACGAGGGACTTCGTTCTAATAGAAAAAAATCATAGATCAGAGATAAAATGCTACAGATGTTAACCGACGCTGTATATGCATACAAATGTGTGTTTGTGCCTACACAGTGAGGCTAACAACTCTGTAAATGCGTACAGAAGTGTTCATGTGTGTACATGGTGTGTGATATTAAAAAAACGTCCGATATGTAACCATGTGGAGTGATTTGATATGTATATCGGGCAAAATAATTACTAAATATCCTACATAACCATCAAACTTGAATGAAAATAAATAATTATTGGTTAAGATGGTTAGGGTGACTAGATATTTGAACCTAACATTGCATGAAACTGTTCCACATTAAAAAAAATGCAACAAATAAAGTGAATTTGTTCGTTTGGAACCTATATGCCGAGTCTCATCCAAACATGTAATGGAGATATCGATAAAATTTTGAAATCAAATCATCTGCAAAAGGATATTTGCTGGATCAAAATTAGAGAAATGTATTCAAACTACTAATAATATGTTAAATATACAGCCCTAGTGGAGAGGTTCATACATATCCATACCATACATAAACATCCAACTTGAATGAAACTACATAACTATTGGTTGGAAAAGATTGGGTTAAGCATTAATGCATCTGACAGTGTATGGTAGCCCTTTTGCACAAAAATGTGTGTAAATGCCTATTTGTTGCCCTAATGCATGTGTCAATGCAGTGGCGCTAACGATCCTGTATGTATAAATTTAGCTAATTATGTACCTTAGACATAGAATATATCCTAGATCTTGTTGACTGCGGACCTCACATTACAATATGTTGGATTGGATTTATTCAATATTCGTTATAATAGACGAAAATGGTAGGAGCAACACATCCAACACTACAAGTTTTTTTTATTCACACATTAAAAAAACGAACATAAAATTTGCTAACGCTTTAACACCCGTAACCATCACTGACGTATGCGGTAAAGCTTACAGAAACGTTTTGAACTCTACAGTCTACTAACGAGCGATTACCTAACATTACTTGAAATTAAACGAAATCACTGGACATGTAACAAGCAAAGTGAAAAAAATATATATATATGTAGGCATACAATCTGCTAGAGATTGGTAAAACTACAGAAACAAGCGGATAGATTTCATATGAATAAAGCTTAAATCAATGAAAAAATACCTAACATAAGTATGAAACGGGGAAAATATATACATTCCTTGGTAATATTAGGTTAGGATGGGTTAGGTTTACTGCCGTCATCACAAACCTTAGTGAAAAAATACTACAGTGGATCTGGTGAATGCTCGAATAAGTCGTATATTCTGAATTAAAACGAAATCTCATAAAATAAGCCTGAATTATTCAATAACTTCTAAGTGTATAAACAGCAAACGGATCACAAACATTTATAAAAGTAAGACGTGCGGGAATAAACATCTAGTAAAGACGTGCAAACGGATAACATAATTGAGATGTATATTAAATTATTGAAGAATTTTAACATTACCACTCTACACAAAACCGATAGATTGGATCTCCAGGATGACAAGTACCGGACCCAAATCCAGTGTCGAGAGGTAAAACATATCAATATTGTGGATCATTACATCCAATTAAGCGTATTTTATACCCAAAACTCCTTGAAATTATGCGAATTTATATTAAATACAGATAAAATCCTAGGATAAATAATCGAAATATACAACAGTAACTATAAAATACATAAATAAGATTCTGTACTCTACCCTAACCGACAATGATTGACTATTATATACGGTGTATCCAACCACATCCAGTTGATAAATCCTACCCCAATATCCTACGTGATCTGGTTCATAACTAAGATCAGTTAATAACATATAAGTCATGCCAAAAAATATCTGACATTTGACACTGAGTTAATGCAAGTAATGTTATTTTTACTACGATATCTGTTCAAATCTATAACAAATTCCAGGACCTAACTCATGCTATGCCTCTAGTAGTACAAATCCATGCCCAGTGTGTCGTAACAGCGAACTCTACAATGCTTTACTATGTCCCTTCTCACCAATCTACCACTGATACATAACAAATTTCAAAGGAAACTACCAGTCATAGTACAGTACTTCAGACGTATCATGCATCTGTTTAGTCCGTTATCTCTGAGCAACGTCGAGCAAAATCACATCCTGGACATAACCAAGAAACTATACACAGGTACAGTTATCAAGAATGGGGCTGACATGAGTCTCGAAGAGTGTGGTCATAAAAAGCTGGGCTTCTGTTAACTGGTGACTTAAGTAAATCACTACAACGATCAGCAGCTTGTCGGATAACCTCTCTAACAATCACACGGAAGATAAGACTGACATCCACATGAACTTAAAAAATATCACGTTGAACTTGGACGAATTCCAAATGACCACACCTCTGCACCAGGACCCCCACCCTCCTGTACATCGTCTTCTAAAACGTTCCACTATTCACTTGCTTGGAATCAATGGCAAAATTCCACAAAGATGCAGTACGGACTTACACCTCTTAAACGTACACTCCTATGATTATCGTGGAAAGTCATACAACCTCAACAGCAACAACTATAAAAATAGCCGAATAAGATGCTCTACTTTGCTGAAACCGACAATAAAATTGTACTTTATTGGGTATCCATCCTAATAAATCAGTCTACTTACACAAATAACCATAAACACTACGAGCTTTTTCCCATGGGTGTCCTCTAACTCGTCCTAAATGTTGAAGTACGGTCCTACAATAAACATACAATAAGCTAACAGCAAGACCAAGTTTGTAACCAATCGACTGTTCTATATATAAAATGTCCACGTCAAACATTGTGCCAGGATGTAATTTTTTTATATAAAACTCTAAAAATATACAACTTGTAACTAATTAGACCTGAAATGATGTTCTACATTACAGATATAAACGTAATAAATCCTAAAATTGTATAAAATTCCCAATACCTCGCATCGAAGATGGAAATTGTACAGAGAACATTCAAAACTGAAAGACCCGTACTAAAACTCACGAGTTATAACAAAGCAAGAAGAATGATGCAATAACCGACCTAATTATATCTGAAATAGTGATGGATTGAATGGACGATGCAAACCTAAAATATCCAACATTTCTATAACTCTATGAGATAACTGATCAAAATTCCAAAAACAATGCAAATTCAATATAAATTAACCGATCATTACTAAGTATTCATAACACAATTTAATAACACACAATAAATCCATATCGTTCAGCCACTATCGCTATTGGAATATCGCGTCAATGGAATACCAATACATCTGGTTGAAAACCCTAGATAATGCAATAACCAGACTAATAAGCCATACTATTCCTATAGATATTATATGCATATGAAATAAATAGATGGAAAACACACAACATAGCCTATATTCAATATCAAGCTGGTATTAAGCATCCCCCCGCTTAAAAAAATCCACCAAACAACCTCCGAATGAGACAATTATACTACAACTAGGTAGGAATACAAATATATATGTACAGAGAAATATTTTTCGAATTATAATACAGACATAAATATATACCGAAACATACACATCAAACATAGCAAACATGATACGGAAATAAATATATAAAACAATGAATAAGTATGAGCAATCTCATCTAAATTTCCCAGGAGGGCTTCCAACTTCTTGCCGAGGGGATCCCTACACCACCCCCCACCCCTCCAGAAACTTGCCATAATACGACTCATACCAGAATCGAATAAATATATATAACGAGCAGCAGTTAGTGACCAAGCGTACCCCAATAGAACCATCTAAAGAAGAAAAAACATATATATGAATACAATAACGATCAAAAATACAATAAAAAATAAAATGTTCAAAATTTATAAATTGCCAATCTATTCCGCAAGCCTTCGTGCCGCCCCGCCTTCGTGTACCCCGACAGGCTCCGCCCACCTCCGCTGGTGAGTCAGAAGTTGCAGCATTGCGCTACCCTCCGCCCCTACCCACCCAAAAGGGACTCTAGAATGCCGTTCGTGGCCCTTTAATAGCTACTTATATTCATCTGTCATTTCGCTCTGATATCAATTTTGATATACCTGACTTTCGTTTCGTTCTATCAAATTTCAGGCTATTAGCCTGAACATCTTTCCCACGAGATCAGTGCTTTTGAAGTCCTATCATCGTGGTTTTCGCCGTCCATCCTCTGCTGCCTCCTCTCTCGCCGTCTCCCCTCTGGCCGTTTCCTTCCTCGCCGTCTCCCTCTTCGCCGTCTTCTTTCTCTCAGTCTCCTTCTTCATTGCCTCCAATGTCTCCGTATCCTCCCCACCATCTCCTCTCTGCATCGCCTCTTACACAGTCTCACCCTAGCTGTCTCCTCACACGCCAAATCCTAGATTACAGTCTCCTCCCTCGTCGTGCCCTCCGCTTACCGTCTCCTCTCGCTGTTTTTTGTCTCACCGCTTACTCTCGCACCATCCCCTTACTCGCTGTCCTCTCTCATGTCGTCTCCTACCTCTCTGCTTCCTCTCTCGGCGTCTCCTACCTCGCCGTCTCATATACCGCCATCTACTCTCTTCGTGTCTCCTCTTTCGTCGTCTCTTCCCTTACCGTCTCCCCATTCGCCGTCCCTTCTCTCTCACCATTCATTCCCTCCAAGTCTCCTCCCTCACCACGTTGTCCTTCGTCTTCTGTTGCACGCGGTCTCTCCTTCCTCTGTTTTCTCTCGCGCATTCTTCTTCATTCATTCTACCGCCATCTACTCTCTCACCGTTTCCTCTTTCGGCGTATCCTCTCTCCCCTCCTCCTCATTGCAGTTTCCTCCCTCGTCGCCTCCTCCCTCGGTGACTTTTCTCTCACTGTCTCCACCCCTGATTAAATCTCTTCCAACACAGATTCCTCCCTTACTGTCTCCTTTCACGTCATCCACTCCTTCACCGTGTACTCTCGTCATCTCCTCCCTCGGTGTCTCCTCTCTCGTCGGCTCTTCTCATGCTGTCAATTTTTGCGTCGTCTCTCTTTTCAGCGATTGCTTACCCACCATCTCCTCTCACACCGTCTCTCATCTCGCTGTCTATTCCCTCGCTGTCTCCTCTATCGTTGTCTCTTATCTCGTCATTTCCCCCTCACCTTGCCTCGATCGCCGTCTATTTCCTCGCCGCCTCCTCTCTCGCCGCCTCCTATCTCGTTGTCTCCTCTCTTTCTGCCGCCTCTCGAGTCATAACAAACGAACTCTCCAAATCGCGTTACGTTTTTTTACGAATTCAAAAATAGCACAGTATCTGTCTGTTACAACGCTTAAAAAATAGCGATGATGTTGATCGAATCATTCAATGCTACTTTACTTTGCAACCTATCCAATCTACGCTCTCGCTTACGTTAAATCATCTTGTTCAACACCAGAATGTGAAGGAGACGTGCAGTCTACATAACTCGCATCTATGTGTATTATTATTATTGGTCAAGACGTTGTCGATAATTGTTTTAGTTCTAGATCCTCCTTCATTACATTATTGATATTTGAAACAGTATCTGAACAGAAAGTTATAACCAATAACTCAAAGCCCGTATATACAATGTTTTCAAGGTAATAATAATATCAATAAAATCATTTATTCAAGAGAAGCCTCGTGGTATTTTGGTGTTATCAAAGTATTTCTTAAATCTATACTAAATTTTGATTTCCGGGTACAATTTCACTGAGTAAGATATTGAGTCCCCATGGGAAATGCTAATTCTGTGGAACAATGACTACGTTCAAATTCCCACAACAGATGAAAACCTCTCGGAGAAAAGTAATTTTGGATAAGTTTCATGTCCCATTCGATCGTGACTATGATCCTGATTTATCTACCTTTCACTATTTCGCGAGGTGTCTTACTTTCACTTTCGTCATATCACAAAACATGCATTCATGTTATCGATACAAAATGGAATACACAAGCATATTCAAACATTAATACCAGATATATGCTCGTGTATCCCATTTTGTATCGGTTACTGGAAATTAATTTTTTGCTCGACTTACTTACAGTTACAAAGTATTTTATAATGCTACTCTAAGAACAACACTGCAATCGTCTGATAAATAAATGAAGACCGGACCTGATGTACCGCACCAGTGACAACATAACGAACAATCGGACTACTCCACCACATGTACAAAAATTATATTACAACACAATGAAGCCAGTGCTTGTCCACCTATACAGGGATCGTTATTGCCTAATGCTGGCTCAAATTGAAAAGAAAATATCGTGATTGGTTGATGTGAGTTTTAACCAATTCTCAGAGTTTCAATTTTATTATTATTATTATTGAGTTATTTATTTACATCGTCTGGCAAGGAGTTTTTATTGGTA
>SDVV010018740.1:0-13688 GCA_016164225.1 Gammarus roeselii
GTCCACCGTCTCCCAGTTTTAAATATAATTACAAGACAGAATACAACAGTAGCTACCCATAAAACAAGCTGAATGTACATATGTTGAAGCATCAAATATCAATTGCTGTAGCTGTATTCAAACTGCAAAGAACTGCTAATCATGTGTGTAGGGAAGTGTTTGGAAAAGAAATAAATATAATTATACTGCATAAGTAGCAGCTCCTCAGGGTAAGAATGAGATCAATCACAATAATATACACTACATCATGAAGAAAAATTTGTTTATTTTACTCAGTATAACTCAGGATGTAGGCAGTTTGAATGGAAGGAAGACATGACGTAACAAGGTCAGTGTGCTTGCTTAGAAAAAATACTCTCGGTATTTACATAAATTACATCCTGACAAGTATTCAAATACAAGTAAGTTCTGGCAGAGTTGCAATCAGATGTGTTTAAGGAAAGTGCTACGCACATTCTTGATTGTGTGGAAAACATAATTGCACGTGTGACTATAAATTAAAATCACACTAAAAAAATATTGTCATGGTATGAGGAAACACACAAATGTTTCTGAGCCACGGTGAACATATTGCAAAGCAGCTGGGCAGGTCAACCTAAATTAGGCAAAAGAATTGTCTCAAAACATAGCAGCGCATCATATAATGAAAGGGCAAAGGAAAGATTACACAAATTGGTATAATACACACCCCCTTTGAATTTGATGTCTCATCACACATAAGTGAGAGAAAATATCACACACAGCACAAACAATATCAACAGTGTTTGAAAGGAGTACAATTTTGGAAGCAGTAACGAGCACCGGAAGTCAAGTGCTCGCCAGCATGGGATTAAACATAAGCTAAATAAAATAAAAACTCTAACCTTCGTAGACCCGCTCACATGCACCCCGACCGTCCTCTTAGCACAACAGTCACTCGACTGTTGGCAAGTGAGCAGCTTGGGGAGATGGTGACCGCGCACCTTGCTGAGCATTTACTGGATGAACACTACATAACATTTCGTTTAATAAAATGCAATTGGCGGTAAAATGGTAGAACAAAAGCTGGTCAAAATATTATATTATCGTTTATGTCTAGCATTACTATGATAGCTATACAGTATCAGTCAGGGTAACTGCTACAATGTCAGTTGTTGCGCATTTCATAGCAATGTTGCCAAGCAAATTGCGTACCTCTACCATTCATGTAGCTGGAAAGATACCTCTTGAGTTGACTTCCACATGCAGTTTAAACAGCACTCACAATCACTAAAAAAAATGGTTCACCAGACACTCCCCTTATTGGTGTGTGGTGTGGCATGACCTTCATTTGTTTTCAACTTTCAATGGTTGAAACAAATGGGTCATCGCAAAGTATAAAGCAGAACATGTCTCCTGAGGCTTTTTAAATTAGTACTGCATGGGCATTGGCTGCATGCAGATGGTTTCTGTCTGTCTCCTGCATGCGTGCGAGGATGCAGTTTGAGGTGACCTTTGCAATCAGTGCTGTATTTGCAATGGTTGCAAGCAAATGGGTCATCTCTGCCTTGCTCATGAGTTTGATGATGCCATTTTGAGACACCGCTTGCAATCAGTACTGAATGAGCAATGGTTGCAAGCTTGCAATCATTGGTCATTTATTATTTTTATTAGTCCCATGAGAGCTAAGATGCATTTTGAGATAGCCTTTCCGATCAGTGCTGTATGAGCAATAGTTGCAAGTTGATGGTTTATCACTGTCACTCTTATGTATGCAAAGATGCATTTTGAGATGACCTTTTTGGTCAGTACTGTATGAGCAATAGTTGCAAGCAAATGGTTTATCTCTGTCACTCTGATGTGTGCGGAGATGTATTTTGAGATTGGATTTTTGATCAGTACTGTATGAGCAATAGTTGCAAGGAAATGGTTTATCTCTGTCACTCTCATGTGTGCGGAGATGTATTTTGAGATTGTATTTTTGATCAGTACTGTATGAGCAATGGTTGCAAGCAAATGGTTTATCTCTGTCACTCTCATGTGTGCGAAGATGCTTTTTCAGACAGCCTTTTTGATCAGTACTGTATGAGCAATGGTTGCAAGCAAATGGTTTATCTCTGTCCCTCTTATGTGTGCAAAGATGCAATTTGAGAGAGCTCTTTCGATCAGTACTGTATGAGCATTGGTTGCAAGCAAATGGTTTATTTCTGTCACTCTCAAGTGAGTGAAGATGCAACTGGAGACTGTGTTTGAGATCAGTGCTGTATTTGCAATGGTTACAAGCAAATGGTTTATCTCTGTCACTCTCATGTGTGCGAAGATGCATTTTGAGAACGCCTTTCTTATCAGTACTGTATGAGCAATGGTTGCAAGCAAATAGCTTATCTCTGTCCCTCACATGTGTGCAAAGATGCATTTTGAGATGGCCTTTTTGATCGGTACTGTTTGGGCAATGGTTGCAAGCAAATGGTTTATCTCTGTCCCTGTCATGTGTGCAAAGATGCATTTTGAGATGGCCTTTTTGATCAGTACTGTATGAGCAATGGTTGCAAGCAAATGGTTCATCTAGGTTATTCTCATGTGTGGGAAGATGATTTTTGAGACTGCCTTTGCAATCAGCGCTGTACCTGCAGAGGTTACAAGCAAATGCTTTATCTATGTTGCTATCATGTATGGAGAGATGTGTTTTGAGAGGGCGTATTTGATTTTTTCCAAACCTGCAATGTTTGTATATGAATGCAGTATCACCAACACTATTACGAATGAGACGTGTACTAAAGTTATTCTCATGATTAGTACTGTTGTCGCAATGGTCACATGCAAATGGTCTATCTTTGACAATCAGGCATGAAGAGCATGTAGGCAGTGTTTCAATACAGGCAAAGGCACTTGCACTTGATCCTGCTTTAGTTCTCCCAGGTGCCGAGAAGCCTCGGTCTCCATCCAGGACTGGAGGGCATATAACCAGTTTTTTAGCAGAAAAACAGCTGCTTCCACCTGAGCCTGCTCCACTTCCTCCAGGGGCCAAGGAGCTTTCATCTCCATCCAGGACTGGACAGCAAGCAGACCGCTTTTCAGCAGAGAAAAAGCTGCTTCCACCTGATCCTGCTTTGGCTCCCACAGGAGCCAAGTAGCCTACATCTGTATCCAGAACTGGCGAGCAAGAAGACAGCTTTTCAGCAGATGATGAGCTGCCACTACCTGATCCTGCTTCAGTTCCCACAGAAAGCAAGGTGCCTCCATCTCCATCCAGGACTAGAGAGCAAGCAGACAGCTTTTCAGCTGAGAAAGAACTGCTCCAAACTGATCCCGCTTCAGATTCTACAAATGCCTTAGCATCTACTCCTAACTCAGGTTCATCCCAATGCAAAAGTTCTTCCTTGATTGATATATCATGATGACTTTCAAATTCATCCTCTTCTGTGAATAAAACCTGTTCTGGATGACCATCTTGAGCAGTAGAAGCACAACGAGAAAGCAATGCTATGCAACCTTTGTCATCTTGAATCACTGAAACTGACTGAAGCTGTTGGGAACACAGCTTTAGTCCTTTGCTACTCAGTCCATGTGTTGTGGCAAGGGAAGTTGTAAGGAGGTTTGGCTCCAGGCAGGGCAGAGGCATACTAAAATTAGTGAGAAATGCAGGAATCCCCATGTCCCTAGAAGAGTCCCTACCTATTGATGCAATGAGTTACTTCTGAACGACCCAGGGAACACTCTCTTTCATGACTGGTTCCTCCTAATAATTCATGACTGCTAAGACTTTCCAGCTAAGCTAACAGGCTTGTCCTAAATTTGAATGCCAGATAATCAATACTAATCTGAAATTGGGAGAAGTTCAGCCAAATGTATGAATGTATCAGTGATGACACTGATGAACACTCTAACCAAAGAATACTAAACAAAAAACATGTTTCTATGATCAAAAGAAGTTGGACATTGTCCACCACACACACCTGACCGATCATGTCTCCTGGCAACCTGTTACTTGAACAAATAAACTACATTAGGTGACAACATTTGATTCTGGTGAACAAAGGTTCAGTTTGCAAAACCTTTGTCCATCAGATGTCGGATTGAACACATAAAATAATACCCCCACGTGCATGCACAATTGCGGGCTCTTGACCAAACAGATTAGATTAAGGAGCTCATCTCCACCGGATCTCTGACATGAGCCTTAGTGAGCTCCCCTGTAGGTTGCAGAGATTGTCAAAAGCAGACATGGAACCTTATGCACCTCATTTCCTTTGGTGTATTAATCAGGCAGCACAGAATCAAGGATCTATTTAGAGA
Source organism: Gammarus roeselii (assembly GCA_016164225.1). Lineage (NCBI taxonomy): Eukaryota > Metazoa > Arthropoda > Malacostraca > Amphipoda > Gammaridae > Gammarus > Gammarus roeselii. Next base: position 4,255 of record SDVV010018740.1, read on the forward strand.
GCTTAGGACAACTAGTTTCTTTTTGTTATAAAGAGGATATATACTTGAGTATTACTCCCATATGTACCAGCGGTGCAAATATTCCGCAGTTGAAAATTCAAAGTGATTTCAATTTTGATGAAGGTATTGTTTTTCCCTCTAGTATGTGCAGAGACAACCCTTTATGGGAATTAAACTTATCTCACTGTGGTATTAAGCACGCTAATGCACATGTGAAATTTTTTCAATCTATAAAACACAAATAAAGAATTTATTTGAAAGGTGAGCGATCAGATTTCTGCAGTGCGGCAGGACTGAGAGACGCACCTTGTGCAGGGAAGGGATGTGTTCTGGACCTTCATTGATTTGGGAAACGCCCACGACAGGGTTGACAGGGAAGCGCTGTGGAGGGTGTTGCGTTTGTATGGAGCGAGCGGAAATCTATTGAAAGCAGTTCAGAGTTTCTATGTTGGCAGCCAAGCATGTGTCAGAGTGGTGAGCAAGGTGAAAGATTGGTTTATAGTGAAAGTGCATCTGAGAAAAGTCTGCATGATGTCTCCCTGGCTGGTCAATCTCTACATGGATGGAATGGTCAGGGAGGTGGGGCTTGGAACAGTTGGAAGCAATTGAGTGGAGTTGGCAGTTGAGCCAGTTGCTGTTTGCGGATGATACAGCACTGGTGGCGGATTCAGAAGGAATGATATGTAGGCTAGTGTCGGATTTGATTCAAGCCTCACTTCCACCAGAGCCTCAACATGAGTCAGAGCAAGCTCCCGCGTAGGGCTCGACGATCATGGAGTCCAGCAGTCGCGCACGCCTCGGCCTGCAAGAAAAACAACGATGTCAAAGTTAGAACATTTTGAAAATTTCTGTCGTGTCAGACGCACGCTGGTGAACATATGAATAAGTTTAGACAAAACGGATCTCCGCTTTCAATCCTTAAAAACTTCATGAGTTATATGTATGAACGACAGTGCGTCCAGGTAGCATTGTCAAGATTGTTACAAGGTCAATTTCTACACAGACAAAGTAAGCTCCGACAGCAACCTAACATAACGCTTAAATCTTTGCATTTTAGTTCAGTTACAGTAAAATTCCTTTGATTTGATTTGATCCTCAGTTCAACCCGAACCTCAACGCGGGTCATAATAGGCTACCCCGTAGAGCTCGATGATCGTTGATTCCAGTAGGCTTGCACGCCTAAGTGTGCGAGGAAAAAACAAAACGACTATGTGTGCGAGAAAACAAAAGGAAACTATGTGAAAATTTTAGCAATGTCAGACGCACACTGGTGCACAAAAGAAAAACGATTACTTGAAACGGACCTCTGCTTCAAATCCTTTAGAACTCAAAGAGTAATATGTATGCACCCTAGTGCGTACAGGTAGCATCGTCAAGATTAGACCAAGGTCAGTGACTACATGGGCGAATTCAGCTCTGACAGCAACGCAACACAATATTTACGGCTATGCGTTTTGGTTGTATTAGTACAATTCATTTATTCAGGTAAGAAAAAGACTCAGATGAAACGAAACAAATCATCGCCTCTAACCCCTCAGAACCTCATGAGTTATAAGTCCACACGCCAGTGCGCAGAGATAGTATCATCGAAATTGGTACAAGGTTCACGGCTTCTTGGACAAAGTCATCTCCGACAGCAACGCAACACAATGTTTACAGCTACGCGACCTATTTTTTTTAGTACAATTTATTTATTCAGGTGAGATAAAGACTCAGACAAAACTAATCACCGCCCCCAACCACTCAGAACTCCCAAGAACAACATGAACGCGCGACAGTGCGCACAAACAGCTTCGTCGAAATTGGTACAAGGTCTATGGCTTCACGGATTAAATAGATTCCAACCGCAACGCGTCACAAGGTTTTATAGCTGCGCAGTCCAGGTCAACCCCAGAAACTGCATATGGTCCGTGCACGCGCGAGTGAGCACAGACTGAATAAAAAATACCCTTTCACAAAATAACAAACACGAACTCCCGCACAAATATTGTGGATCGTGAAAAAGAAAGTGAGAGCAGGTTCATCATGGGCTGAAAAACTGCTCAGATTATTGACATCACACTTACTGTTTAGGGGGATAGAGGGGGGGCAGAGGACCCTCGGGTTCCAAAGAAGCTTGATGGGTCCTGAAGGGTAACCCAAGTCCCTCGAGCTCCCCGAGTCCCCTCGTCTCAGTTCATCTCGGCTTGTCTCGAATCATTTCGGCCAGTCTCGACTCGTCGCACCCAACTCGACTAGCCTCAACGTGTTTCGATTGATCTCGACGCCCCTCGACCCGCCTCGACGCGGCGTTCCCCCTCTGTGCCAGTAATCCGTGGAATGTATAAGCTAATTACTCTACTCAAGCATTTCACATACCAACATTTTCCTCTGTATAGGTTTTACAGCGTGGGGAGGGAGAAGCAAGGGTACCAGAGTTCAGAGGGGCCTCAAGAGGGTTCCAAAGTTTTTCAAGGGGGCCCCAAAGGGTCTCAAGGGTGTCCCAAAGGGCATCAGAAGGGTCCAAAGGGGTCCCCCCAAATCCTCCTGGTCTTCCAACTACCCCGGGTTTCTCGAGTTCCGCGGGTCACACGAGTACAAATACCAGCCTCGATATATGATAACCAATGCAAAATTTATCACCATGAAAAAAGTGCACAGATAAATGAAAGAGCCCACAAAAAAATATTAAACAACTAAAACAAAGTGTTACTGATCTATAAAATGGATAATCATCCATCCACCCCAATGACTGCAGTTGTTATCTTTAAGCTGTGCCTCATTTACACCAGAGTGAACCGCAAAGCAACTTAATTATGGAAATCCAAAAGACATTGAAGTGTTCGAGTTTCTCGAGATACATTCTGATTGCAACTGATGGCATGGAGCTTCTTGCACCAACAATCATGAGTTAGTAAATGATACCGACGGCCTCACGCGGTCACGCGCTGCACTAAATTCAATCAGCAACAGGCCAACTTGCACGCCATTCTCCAGACTGTAGTAGAGTGCAAGGGACACTCAATGCCTGGCATCACAAGTTCCCAAACCTCGACGATGAGGAAGCTGGCGCTCCGGTAACAGTGCGTTCAATTCTAGGAACAGACTCCGCCAAACTGATATTGGCGTGAATGATAGAGAACCAGTCGTTGTAGTATACGGACATAAATTACTCACATCGCGTGGAAGATTTGATTTGAGCCTCATTTCCACCTGAGTCTCAACGTGCATCATAATAGGCTCCCCTGTAGGGCGCAACCGTCGTTGATATAGGTACGTTCTCATGGCCTCGCGTGCGAGAATGTTGGTCATGTCAAGATGAAATCGGTACATATTTCAATTGTGGCATATTCGCGTACTAGCGCGTACGAGAGAGTAAAGAGTCAACGCGTATCTTCGTAAAATGTTTTGCTATTTCTGTGCGTAATGGGCTGGAGAGACCACCTAACTTGCACAGGTGTTTGAGGTTTAGACAGCTTCGTATAATCTGGTGTGTTTTCCGAAAGCTATAAGCTTTTTTATGGTAGGTTGGGTCCGTGAGTAGGCTTTGTAGGTTGCACGGGGGATTTAGGAACGCTCGTCGGACTGTCGCGAGTGCGTTGCAATCCATCAGTAAGTGTTTCACGCTGATAGCCACTTGGTGGCAACAGGGGCAAGGTAGCGCGTTCGGTCCTGTGTCGACATCCATCAGGTGATTGGGAGTAATCTACGTGTGTCCTGTGCACAAGCGGTTAATGAACACTTGGTCTTTTCTGTTGGTGAACTTTGTTTTCCATTCTCCGACCGAGGGTTTGACCGAAAGCATTTTTTGTCCACTCTGTTGCCACATTTCATCCCATCGGGATGTTATATGAAAGTTAATGATAGGGAACCAGTCCCGGTAATGTATTGCGAAAAAAATTTCTTGGTGAGTAGATGCCAGTTTAGAAAGCGAGTCCGCAAGTTCGTTTCCTCTTATTCTCGCGTGCCCGGGGATCCAGCAGAATTCCACTGCCTGACCCGTTTCGGTCATCACAAAGAGATCGTGCTGCATTTTCCGTAGACCGGGATGTTCGTAGTGCAGTGTTTTAAGCTGAGTGAGGACACTCAGACTGTCTGAGAATACGACGTATTTGGGGAAGCGATGTTTTGTTGCCATAGAGATGGCTAGTTCGAGTGCGTGAAGCTCCGCAGAGAACACGGAGGCCTCTTGTGGGAGGGTGACCGAGAGTGGGGTGTCCCTGCACACAGCGGCGGCTCCCACTCCGTCCGCGGTTTTGGAGCCGTCAGTGTATATGTGGCGATGCTCTAAATATTCTTCCTCAAGTAGTCTTAGGAATTCCTGCCGGTACGCGTTGGTTGGAGTAGTTGCTTTAGGGTACATTTGCATGTCTAGGTTGACCGATGGTGGGTTGATCATCCATGTTGGTGTGTTAATTTGAAGAATTCGGTAGGAAAATGAAGGCTTAATAGCTTTACGATTAATGTTTAGCGAGGTCAGCAGGGTGTCCACACGAAGGGAAAACTGTGGGCATGTCTTTTTCGCCGCAAAAAGGCGCTCGTCGGATATGATGGTGATGTGACTGATTGCTGGGTTGTTGATCACACTTTTAGGCTTGAAATAGCATTGTAGTAAAAGTTTGTCTCGCAGGAGCGGAAGTGGAAGTTCGTCAGCAAGCACGTTAAAGGATTCGATTGGGGTGGAGCGGAACGCGCCGGTTGTGATACGCAAAGCATTGTTTGCGATGGACGAGAGTAGTTTTGACTCCAGAACCGTAGACAACGGCTCCGTAGTCCATGCGCAATCGTATTATTGCTCTGAACAACGTCATTCCAGTGTCCATGTAGGCGCCGAACTTCAGGGATGTTACCGATTGGATAAGTCCCATCGACCTTTTGCATGCGAGTCGCCAGGGCTGCGATGTGGGGTCGCCACGTGAGTTAAGGTCCCACATAAGACCCAGGATATTGATCGGTTCTTCGTATGCTCAAGATGTTTTGTGCAGCGCTAGGGCTTGTTTCAGGTGTAAACCAGGCACAAGGGTAAAGTGCATGCTTTTAGTTTTAGAGGGCGAGAATCGGAATCCGTTTAGGGAAGCCCAGTTCCCGACTAGGTTCAGGCACTTCTTCAGTTCATGTTGAATTGTTATGAGGTTGGGGTGTCTGTAGCTCATTTGTAGGTCGTCACATATAGTGATGAGAGCAGTCTTCCGTTCCGGGGATGAACGTCGGCTAACTGATCGATTTTGAGAATAAAAAGAGTGTCATTGAGGACGATTCCCTGGGGGACGCCCATTTCTTGTGGATATGGCGGAGAATGAGGGTCCCCAACCTTGACCTTAAAGGTGCGATTTTGTAGAAATTGGTGGATGAAACGTGATAGCCGACCTCTCAAACCTTTACGGTGGAGATCCTTCGTGTTCTTGTATTTCCACGTAGTTTCGTATGCCTTTTCAACATCGAAAAATATGGAAACCACAAGTTCACTTCGGACGACGGCCTGTCTAATGTCTGATTCTAATCGTACGAGGTGGTCCGTTGAGAAGTGGCGCTTACGGCCACCTCACTGGATGTTGTTAAGGCCTACATGCATTTCAAAGTAGTCGACTAGGCGTGAGTTTATCATTCTTTCCATAGTCTTACATAGTACGCTAGTTAGGGCAATGGGACGATAGTTATGTGGGTCGCTGTGACATTTTCCGTGTTAGGGTATCGGGATAATTACGGATTCCCGCCATTGGTTGAGAAAGAATAAATTTAAATACAACGTATTGAACACATTTAGTAGGTGCTGGAGAGCGTTGTCAGGAAGGTGTTTGATCCTGTTGATGTGCACTTGGTCTGGCCCGGTTGAGGTTTCACGAGTGTGGTCAATTGCATATTGTAGTTCATGGATGGAGAAAGGTTTGTTGTAGAATTCTTCATTTGTGGAAGTGAAGTCAATATGCTCACTTTCTCTTAAGATCTTTTCCCGTTGGAAAGAAGCCGTATAGTTTGTTGATTGTGATTTTTAGCTGAAAGTCTGAGCTAGTTTGTCCGCGATGACCGCGTATGAAGAATAGACGGTGTCTCCGCCCGACAGTATGTGGATAAGTCGCTCGGGGGCGATCTTGGATACGTCTGATTTTTCCCCACACTTGCGAAAGAGGGGTGTTTCGATTGACTGTGTTAACTAATTGGGTCCAGATTTCTCGTTTTTTTTTCCACATTAAGTTTGCGGACCACAGCTGTTTCCCTTTTCCAGGTTACTCGGTTCCTGTGGGAACGTGCGCGGCGGAGGGCCTCGCACATCCTGTCACGCCGATCCCTTGCCTCTTGTACCTCCGGGCACCACCAAGGTTTTGGAAAAAAGGTTGAGGGTAAATATTGGGGGATGCATGCGGCAGCTGCAGTTTGGAATTTCTCGTATAGATGTATGATAATGTCGCGCTCTGAAATGTCTTCGGGAAGGCCCTTCACATCGTCCCATGCGACATGTGTCGAGTATTCCTCTTGGCTGATTTTCCGGTAGTTGAATAGAAGTTCCTGTGCGTCGGGATTGTTTGGTCGGTTAGTAAGGAGCGATATGATCACTGGGTTGTGATCACAGTCATGTGTTGAAGGCAGGACTCCCCAAACGAATTGGGGAGCTAAAATAGGGGAACAGATTGATAAATCGATGGCGGTTTGACTTTTGAGGGTGATCCGTGAAGGTTGTCCGTCGTTGAGAAGGACCAGGTTATGAGTGTCTATGGTGTTTGCCATCATCACTCCCTTGGGGTCTGTTCTCACGCATCCCCTAACTTCGTGGTAGCTGTTGAAGTCACCAAGGAGGAGTCCAGGATGATGCAGTTGGTTAAGCAGATCGGTCATTAGTGCCTCCGTGAGGTCGTGGTTACGTGACGAGTAGATAGATACCACTGTAATAGGTCTTGAGATACATATCTTAACTGCGACTGCTTGGAGTTCTGTTCTCAGAGGGAGGAGGTGATGAGGTATGCTTTGATGGATCATAAGTGCCCCTCCGCCGTGTGCAGTCACATCTTTGTGACCTTCGCGACGGTGTATGACATATTGAGAGATTGTGAAGGTGGCTGTGTCCCGGAGTTTGATCTCTTGGAGACCTACCATCAAAGATTTATTGGTGGAGATTAGCGATAATAATTCATCTTTCTTGCTTCTAAGACCCTCACAATTGCACTGAAGTATTGTGTTGCTGTTCATTTCGGATCTGTTTCACGCCCAGATTTTGATGGTCTGGAGCGGTCGCGTGGTGTGTAGGAACTTTTGTGGTGTTCTTGTTTATGAGGAGCAGGTGTCCTAGATCGAGAGTGTTCGCATGAGCGTCCGCTTCCTGTAGAACATGATCTCCTAGACTCACTGCGTTCTCGGCCGGAGTGCTCTTGTAGGAGGAGGAGGACGAGGGAGTACGATCTTTGTGTTTGCTTCTTGAGCGAGCGCGCTTCTCTTCTATGGAGTTTTTTTTTAACATTATGATGGGCTGAGTAGTAGTCGTTGGGATATTTGAGATGAGTGCGATGCTTGGTAGATCAGTGGTTTCGGGTATCGGTTCTTCGTTGAAGATTTTCAACGCGTCCTCGCGCAGGCGATGGTCGTTCTCACTTGTGAGATGTTCTGGTGTTGGGCATGTTAGCCGAGGGTTGAATACCTCACTTGGGTTTTCGCTGGGTGCGGTTGCAGTTAAGACGGTCAGAAGTTGTACAACACTCTGATGAGGCGAGCTGTGGTTTGTGAGATGCTGCTGATCTGTTTGCTTTGTGGCGAGAAGGTGTCGCGTATCCCGCGGTCGTCGTCGGAGGAACCTTCATCTCTTGGCTCTTCGATTTTCGGGTTATTGGACCTCTCCTCGTAGACGACCGAGGCAGCATCCATCGCAGTGCTCTCCTGGGCACTGGTGGATTCATTGCTTGAAACGCCCGCCTCTATTACGAGGGCGGTCGCTGGGCTGGTTGTGGTATTTTTAGTACTGGAGAGGGGTGTTGGGGTCATGGTAATAGTTTGTGTTAGCTGTACGCGAGTATTGTCTGATGGGGTAGACTTGGTTGTGGATTCAACTGCTTAGGCGTAATTTAAATTGCGGCAGTTTGGGTTTTCGTAGTAAAAAATTTAGATGACTTGTTTTCGCGTGACTCAGCGGTCATTTTGTATGATTGTCATTGATTTTTGGCCCCTCTGCTTTGGGCAGTCGCGGTCGCCTGCCTCGTGAATGCATGAGCTGTGGTAGCATTTAGGTTGGCGGGCTGTGCAGTCCTTTCGGTCATGCTCGTTGGCGCACCTCTTACAGCGTTGAGGTATGAATGGCTGGCAGTATTTGATGACGTGTCCGTATTACAGGCATTTTTTGCACATTGCAGGCCATGTCGCCACTGGGTAAGTCTTTGTTTTTCCCTGTTCGCCTGTGATTGCTATGAATTCCGGTGTGTCACGTCCTGGGAAAGTGATTTGGTATGCGGTGGTGTAGATGTTTCGTGGTTTAATCCATTCTGCTAGGGAATCGTTGGTGATTCCATAATCCTTTGCTAAACCTGCTGCAAAAGCTCTTAGGTCAGTTTTGGGAGTGTAGTTGGAAGTGTATATAGTTCATCTTGTAGCACTGAAGAACGGATGAATTTTGACAGTTACTTTGTGTTTGTCTATTTTGTTAATCTTTTGTAAAGCGTTACTTTGCTTGATATTTACGACGTGGGCCAGGTACTTCTTTCCCTGTCGGTTTATGTTTATTGGTCTGCCTCCCAGTTGTTTGGAGAGCGAGTTCATCATGGTTTCTCACCTTGGTTCCTCATTTGGTTGCCCCAAGACCACCCCACACCCCAGCAAGGCCAGAGTGCAGAGCATGACAGGAGGCACAAATGCCACAGCACGCCAGACTGCAAAGACCGGCAAAACAATGGAGCGGAAAAAAACTGGAAATTTGTGCTTCAGGCAACTGATCATACAGCAGTTCTGTTGGTCACAATATAAAACATACGCATACATATATACACACATATACATATACACAAAAAAAAACATACAGCTTACACACACATCCCTACAGATAAATTAAACTTCATCAGCCTAGTCAAAATCTAATCCTTTTTTTTTTTTTGCTTCCATGTTACACCGGAGTCCCAACGCAAAGTTAATGCAGACTCCCCCATAGGGCAATCAAAATCTAAAAATTCCTCGTATATCAGATCAGCAAAGGGCTTGCTTATAGCGAGTGATATCTGTCAACAGCACTATGTCAGCAGGCAAGCCATGCCACACACCAACACATCTCACACTGAAGGACCTACTGCGGACATCATAGGAGCGAGGAGAAAACACCAGCTTCAGCCCATGACTTCTAGTACTAACTCTCGGAGCCAAAGAAAACATAGTTAGCAAATCCTCTGAGTTTTGGCAAGCCGCAGAAGCGGAAGCTCTTCAATGTGGGTCTCTGGGAGATTGAGAACAATCCAGACTGGGACCCAAACATTGTGGATGTGTGTCTT
>SDVV010018741.1:0-13688 GCA_016164225.1 Gammarus roeselii
TATTGTACTGTAAGGATGTTTGAAGAAAGGCATCCGCAGAATTTCGTGAACTAAGTTATAAAATAAAGGAAAAAGCTCAACCCAATTTGCCAACAATTGAGATTTTTCGCTTATACAGCTGGTTGCAGCGTAGCTGCCATCTGAAAGCTTTTGTTATCCACGGCGTTTTTGGGCTGGCCTTTAACCATTCAAGAGACCGTACAGAATGGCTCAGGGTCAGGTAAGAGCGAGCCTACAACCTCCAGCTCCCAAAGGACCTCTGTTGTGAGGAGAGCCCGACACACTACCCACTCGGCCACCGAGCTGGTGTGGGAAAAGAAAAGACGTGCCCAGCGGTTAATCCGCATACAGGTACCAACCATTTACTCTTCCTAGGTCGAAATAGCTGATAACCTTTTCCAGACATTCAGCCCAATATCACGACCCACAACAAAAAAATATATTAACAGAGAGGAAATATATTGAATTTAATCCCACAAACGAAAAATTCGACAATATACCCTTATCTATCCACAATCTACAGTATGTTATAGACCATAGTCGAGAAATTGACCTGTGCCGGAACGAGTACGCATAAATATGATCAAGCATCTCTCTGAAGGTGCTCGCGAGTTCCTTCCAAAAGCATTCAACAAAATGTAATTAAATTCATTCTTCCCTCGCTCCTGGCGGTGACCGAGGATTATCCCAGGACCACCCAAAACCATCGTAACTAACGACTCTCAATGAAACGATTGAAATAATGGAAAACTCCCGTCACATCGACTATCTCGAAATGAAGTGCGTCGGCCGCAAGCGCCAATCTAACGCAGCCCATCGCGTACGACTATTATCAGACATTGAAAAGGCAAGAAGAAAATGTGTTTTTCATTTTCTTCGACGTTGAAAAAACATGACATCACATAGGAATATAGCATCATGAAAGTCCTCCTTCCACGTTCTATCCACACATTCCTTCAGAATCGTACCTTCCATTTTAAGGATTCCCAGAAAATGGGCTTCCTCCGGGGAGCGTCTTTGGTGTAACATTTTTCATCCTGAAAATCGATCATTGACCAGGCATCCACCCCAGTGACGGATGACGGCACACTTTACCGAACATAGGTGACTCACAAATAAGCCACAGACACACTGACCTATAAATACTTCCACATAAGCTCCAGAAGGGCTTGGACTAAGTTGGGAACCAGTCTTTCATCAACGGATTCCATTTTTCGTCATATAAAATACAAACCATGTTTCTCCACTCATTTCCCCGGTCTACACCTACTATCAGTCCATTGTTGACGGTCGTGGGGTGAGGTAGTGTGTGGCTAGTCCTCCTCTGCCTGATATATAATAGAGGAGGTCACTTCATTTGCTTCAATTGCTGTGTTAAACATTAAAACACGGCAAATGCTAAATTGGCCGATTTAAAACTGTTCTTCGGACTATTCAGCGAAGTGTGGGTCACATCTAAACACAGTGTTTATGTGTTTGCGACAATCAGGCCCACTTTACTTTATTCAAACAGTGCAAGGGTAGAACTTCCCTCGCTGGCCTCCCCTGCTCGGCTTCCCCATCTACAATCGGGAAGCGCGCCAACCGCAGACTCTCGGTAAGCCATACACCCAAAAACCTCACCCCTACTCGAGAATGCTTACAGCAAACAATGCGGTAAGAGCCTCTTGCTTCCTGCCCCCTCTGGCACATCAGTTCACTGCGTTCATCCCACATCAGTTCATTGCGTACCCCGCACATCACACCAGCACCGTAATTCATTGCTTTCAACGCACTTCGCTCTTTGGAAGGGACGCCATACCGCTGCTGCTGGACATCATACCATCTGCTACGGGACACCACACCGCTGATACTGGACATCGTATTGCTACTAAGGGACATCGTACCGCTGCCACGGGACATTGCACCACTGCTGAGGGACATCATATCGCTGCTACGGGACATCGCAGCGCTGTTACGGGACATCGCGCCGCTGTGGAACATAGTACCATCAACACATGTCTCTTTCAAGCAACAGGTTTTGTTTTACTGCGTGTCTACGTGTATTTACTCTTCGATGCACACCCAAAAAATACTTTCCTTTATTTGATTAGCATGTGTTAACAATATCTACTATAGTGCCAATATTGTTAGGTGAAACTCTTGTGTTGACGTTGTGATGATCAGGAACAGTCCCTCAAACAACCTACTCCGTCTGCACCTTCAGACTAACGTACTGGATATTGTAATGTAACAAGGAACTAATCCCACAAGTGACCTATTCTATCTGACTAACACCTGAAAAAAAAACCTTTTCCAACCTGTCAAAACCAGTGTTATTGGTGTTTCATTAGCACGATTTCAAACCAGTGTTGTTGGTTTTCCATTAGCACGATTTCAAACCAGTTTTATTGGTGTTCCATTAACACGATTTCAAACCAGTGTTATTAATGTTCCATTAGCACGATTTCCAACCAGTGTTGTTGGTGTTCCATTAGCACGATTTCAAACCAGTATTGTTGGTGTTCCATTAGCACGATTTTAAACCAGTGTTATTGGTCTTCCATTATCATGTTTCTAACCAGTGTTATTGGTGTTCCATTAGAACGATTTCTAACCAGTGTTATTGGTGTTCCATTAGCACGATTTCAAACCAGTGTTAGGAGTGTTCCATTAGTACGATTTTAAACCAGTGTTATTGGTGTTTTATTAGCTAGAATTCAAACCAGTGTTATTGGTGTTCCATTAGCACGATTTCAAACCAGTGTTGCTAGTGTTCTATTAGCTAGATTTCTAACCAGTGTTATTCATGTCATATTAGCTCGATTTATAAATAGTGTTATTCGTGTTCTATAAGCTCGATTTCTATCGATACTCACTTTATCTTTATTTTGGCTGTATTACCAGACTGTACTTTATCAATGTAATTGAGTGTATGAGCATACGGAATGTGAACATTTAGCTGCATAATTATAATTGGAAAACGTATTTCAGCACTGTTAGGATACCTCTGCATAAGTATGAATTGAAAACGTAATTCCACCACCCTGTTAGGATACCTCTGTTAGGATGCAGCACTATTAAGATACTGCTCCAGTTTGTTTATCTCTTATTTTAGCTGTACATGTGTTACCTGTCTGTCTAAAACAGTATTTGAGATGTTATTAGTATTCCAAATTTCAACACTCCCAAATCTGGCCGGTTCTTTGTAACAGAACCACAACCCGCATGTATTAATTCCGTTTTAATTCCGTTCTAAAGTGCATCCGACGATAACGGGCATTGAACTCACTCGCATTTGTATTAATCTCGTTTTAATTCCCTTTTCGGATCGTCTATACAACCGTCACAACCCGAATGTTTGAATTCCGTTTATATTCCGCTTTCGAATAGTCGATATAATGGGCCCACCCCGTATCTAATTATAGGTAGTACATTCATGTCTGCTATCTACAAGAAACCAGTTATAACTTATGATTCACATATCTGCTGTTTACAAGGACTTTGTCTTTAAGTTCACGGTTTGTAGCTGCTCACTCAACAAGTTCAAGATGATTCGTGCGGCTAAACTAGAATGTGTAACCTGCCGCCAATTGTACACTCCCGAACTAATGTATGGTGGTAGCTCTTCTATGAAAACGCGTAATACGCCTACAAACGGAGAGTGCAAAATAGCGAGCTGTAAATTCTGCCAACATGCCGAACAGATTGAACAACTGAAAGCACAGTTAACTCATGCTTCTGGTGGCCCACCCAACGCAGATGCAGTTAACGCCGATACAAAGCTGCTAGCTGATGATTAAGAACTAAAAAGCGTGCAGAAACAATTAGGCAAACTCAAAGATGTGATAAATAGCGAAATAGAAGCAACAAACAAGATTGCTAAAACTACCCTGCTTCGGGTAAATGAACTCTAAGTGCACTTAGACTCGGAACTGGCAAAGAAACTTACAGCCCTAGACTCAGAGACCAACGACCGTATCAAATCGATAGAAAATAAGGTCAACAGTGCTGAGACACTCTACACAACTCTAGAAACAGGCGGCAGGCAGTCAGTGGCAACGCATCACAGGTCGGGCGACAGTCATGCCACACCCGAACTGATACAAGCAACCGTTTCGATGTGCTACCCGATGAAATGGACTCTAAAATCCCCGAGGAAATTATCGTGATTGGCGATTACAATGTCAGCTCCATCAAACCAGAGCAGCGAAAAGAAAGAGTTCAACTAAAAATACTCGGTAAACCAGACTTGAAAATAAACGATATTGAAGGAATAATCAAAAAGGAAAACATACCTTCTTCTAACCAATCAAACTACAAGTCGGGGCAAATGACGTGGTGGCGCAGACTGAAGGAGCATGGGTAAGGTATAAAACCATGCTAACAAACGTCAAAAGATCGCACTCGAACATCCATGTCCCTGGCATCCTGGCCCATCCATACCAAGGTAGATACAAATTGAGCAAGATGATATTTCCAAACAATCGGATAGCATCGTTTTGCAAAGGACAACAAATCTCATTCTCGGATCACTGGGAAACAATGATCAGGCTCAAAAACTATGAATTCGATAGAATCACCAACAAGGCACGCATAAACACGTCTGGGCTTGATACCCTCGAAAGCATCCTTCAGAATATCAGTGCTTGCCTTGTCACCGAAATTAAATCAAAAAACTTTCTCGACGCCAAACACAAGACTCCGCCGTTACTGCTCAACGGAATGAGTCAAGAGTCGCCGCCAGAGCAATTAGCAATCACGGACCCTGCAGTGACGATGGAGGATCAACCCACAAAAACAGTTTCACCACTTCCAAGAGAGTCCATCGAAGTAACACAGCAGCCTCTGACCGAAGCCGAAGAGTTTCTGGCAGGATTTCGAGCCGAAATACTCTCAAATATTACTATGTAAACGCTTGAAATCTCCGAGACAAAATGAACGAATTGGGAATCCTCGCAATTAACGATGAGATCAATATAATAGCCATCACAGAGTCGTGGATGAAATCAAGCACCAGAAATTATCCAGGGGAATTCACACTTCCGGGTTTTTCCCTATTTCACAAAGATAGACTAGGCCGTGAGGGTGGAGGAGTATTGTTTCGCGTGAAAAATACTCCACAAACAATAAAAGTCCTTATTCCAAGCAGCAGACACGACATAGTTTCAATTCAAGTAGTAGGTAAACATACAAAGTTCCAAATCACGCTAGTTTATCGACCTCCCAAGAGCATCGTCGCAGATGATACCGATCTTTACAACACCCTCGTCGATGTGGTCAGAACACAAAACAGTATAGTACTTGGAGACTTCAATATTCCCGACATCGATTGGGAAACAGAAGAATGTACCGCCACCGGCCAACGCCTGATTGATTTTGCTGACGATAAGTTTATGACCCAAATGGTAAAGACACCTACAGGAGGTTGCAATATTTTTGCTCTTATATTCAGTGCAAGCAACTCTCATGTCGCGAACGTCAACTTCAGCTCATAATTGAGCTGAAGTTGACAACGTCAACTAACTTCAAAAAAGTCCCAAACTTTAGATTAGCAAATTTTGATAGCTTAAGAGAGGCAATGGCGTCCGCAGAAATAACCCTCGGACAAGATGTCAATCAATCGCTAAACAATTTTTTGAGTGGACTTCAAAATATTGAGAATGACCATGTCCCTCGCAGAAACAGGCGAACAGCAGTCAATCAGCGTAAGTACTGGAACGGAGAGTTGCAGCGCCTTCAATCGCAAAAGAAAGCAAAGCACTCGAATAAACAGAAACACCCACACGACGATGCTGCAAAAAATGAGTACAAAATCAGCAGACGGATTTTTAAGACGGTCCAAAAACGTAAGAAAAGAGATTACGAAAATGAAATTGCGACCAACGCCAAAACTAACCCGAAACAATTTTTCAGCTATATATAAAGCAAAAAAAACTCAAGATCTGTAATTGGCCCTCTTGAAAATGGTATCGGTGAGCTAGGAACTGACGACACTAAAATGAGCGTCCTTCGTCCTTCTCAATTTTCAAAAAAGGGGACAAAAAGTGTCCCGGAAATTATCGTTCAATAAGTCTCACTTCAGTCATAGGCAAATTGATGGAAAGTTTGATCACGGATAAAATTTCAGAATTCCTAGAATTAAATCAGTTCTTAGTTAACTCTCAGCATGGCTTCAGAAGCAATCGTTTATGTCTTACTAACCTGCTGCTTTTTTTTCAAGAATATAATTGAATTTCACGACGCGAAATTTCCGATCGACATCATTTACCTTGACTTTTAAAAGGCTTTCGACCAAGTTCCTCACAAACGATTGGTTAGTAAATTGTACAGCATCGGCATTCGAGGTGAACTCAATAACTGGATAAAATGCTGGCTCACGGACAGACGGCAGCGAGTCGTACTTAATGGAGCTTCCTGCAATTGGGGTAAAGTTACAAGCGGCGTGCCACAGGGATCTGTGTTAGGTCTAGTTCTCTTCACAATATTCATAAACGATCTCGACAGCAACGTACTCTCGAACCTTACTAAGTTTGCACCAAGCAATGTAACGATGCAGCGAAAAAAGGCAATACAATGTTAGGCATGATATCCCGCACAATCTCGTACAAGAGCAGAAATAGTATTCGCAAGTTATACACTGCCTTTGTTAGACCGCACCTTGAGTATTCCGTCCAATTCTGGTCCCCATACCTCAGAAAAGACATTACTAAATTAGAGAAGGTCCAACTTAGAGCTACCAAACTAATCCCTTCGTTGCGCAATAAATCGTACGAAGAGAGACTGCGCGAACTCAACCTTTATTCGCTAGAGAAACGTAGAGTCAGAGGGGATATGATCGAAGTGTGGAAGATTATGAAGGGTAAGGAAAACGTCGAAAGAGCAAGCCTTTTCACTTTAGATGCAAACGGAGTGACCAGGAATAATGGATACAAAATTGTTGGCAAGCGTTTCACACTCGATATCAAGCGTAATTTCGTCACGTATAGGGTTGTCGAAGATTCGAACAGACTTCCCGCGGAAGTTGTGAACAGCGATACAATCGAAACGTTCAAGTCACGGCTCGATAAATTCTACCAAAATCGCCGTTAAATAGCTTCCATCTGTAGCATTTTCACCAGTATATTCGTGAAAAATCGTTTTCGGCATTGACAATCATACGGTTAAACTAATGTCAGGCACTGGCACTAGCACGGTAAATAAGGTGCCCGGCATTGGTACCAGCTCGTTGAATTTTAGTGTTCGAGGAATGTAACTGTAAAAACTCAAATAAACACCGTGGGTGTTGCTCTGGTCGGTGGCTTATTTTCAGATGCTGATTTGAGTTATTTCGAGAATCATTGTTAGATGCTATTTCCTTCAACAAACTTTCCCTTTCTTGATCTATTAAAACAGAAAATACACCGACACAAGATGCTTTCTAAGACGTTCTACTTCAGAACTTACCTTCTTACTATCATAAGGCAACCCAGTTTGGGCCAAAGTATCTGATGTTGTCTTCATACACTTGTAAACATTTGTAAACAGCCTCAACGCTAAACAGCGCATCCCTAGTATAGGTTATTCGATCATATTTCTAGGATTGGTGTGTGACCTTAAACTCACTTGGCGATCACATATTGCAGCCATGCAGACCCGCTTCCGAACAACGACAGGAATGACCATTTCAGTAATATGCTTGAGATGGCAGGCCAAACAGGACACTTGCATGAAGTTAGACTGAACCTTAATATATTCCCGTCTAGACTAAGGAGCTGTTCTTTACGAATGAACAGCTTAAATGAATCTCGAACTCCTTTCGAGCATCGCACAACAACGCTACGGGGATCATACAGGGCACTTTCCGCATTGATACCATCGAATCCGTAAATGCATTATTCAATAAACTTCAGTATCCTCTTCTACGAGCGAAACTCGCGCTTCAGAACTACTTCATGACTACGAACATAATGAACAACTCAGCACACGACGACATCGCCAATATTCTCATCATCGCTTTATTGCAGCTAAAATAAATAGCTGCCCCCTTCTTCATTACCTGTGGACAACCTACCAGTTACACTAGAAATCTCTCACAACGCTATCAGGTCATTCATATCTCACCGAAGTCACAAAATAAGCAGATTTATTTTAATGCTCAACCTGCCGATAGTCAATATAACTACTCTATCCAAAATTAACCGCCAAGAATTCTCGGCACGGCTCGAGAAACAATATTCAGATTTTCGACATATATTCATTGACTGCTTCAAAACCTTCCCCGGAGGGTGTGTGCCGCGGTGTGCTAAGAACCTTTAGATTTGGTCGCCCTCCAATAAGAAGCCTCTATTTCATCTGTTGAGTTACATGCACTGGTAATTAACTATCTCAACCATCAAAATAAAGTTCCTTCTTAAAATACGATTTCTTCTCATATAGTCAGATTGCCTAATTAAGCTTAAAATCCGATAATTTACTGACCCCAATTTACGTTAAATACAACATGACCTGTTTATAATGTCCGAAGTTGACCAAGCGGTTGCATATATAAACATATATATATAGGAATCGCTTACGAATACAAAATTGTCTTAAGCTCTTCAAGTAACTGTTCCACAAAATATATTTTCAGTTCACATGATTTAAATTGACTTTTAGTCATCCCGTTACCACTGAAACTGACTCGTGAGCAACACAAATAAATATTAGAGGTGACTCTGACATCGCGACATGAGCCGCAGCTTATATATCGCTAGGGCTGGAGCATTATTGCTGACATTACTACATCTGATACACCCCATTTAACAAAAGGGCTCCGTACCTATGATATAAGAGTCAAAATTATACCCTTTTGGTTTCACGATTACAACATTTTTAAATCAGTAGAGTGTTATAACAGTGATAAAACGGAGGAATTGGTTGTCGACCCAAAATAGTACAATACCCACGGAAGCTTGAATCACTACTTATGTTGCGCTAGATGGCTTGGTCGGTAAAAAGCTGGACTCTTATTCCGACGACGCAGGATCGAATCTTGGCGACGACTGAAGTCTTTCCAATTATGAATTCACTGTCCATACACATGAGTCTCCCAATGTTATTGTTAGTATATTCTCTCGAAAGATGTTTTCTTTACCAATCCCCCGCTTGACAGAGACTTAGGCAAGCGCTCAACGAATTGATTAAGTAGTCAATACCCACCAACATGCATGTGCCAAGTATTGCTAATTGAGTTGTTATGTGTTGTCTTTTTAGAAAACAAATCAACACATAAACCGGATTGACAGCATACACAGTGGAGACTCTTGATTTATCAACGAAATTAATACCCGCCCTTTTCCAGTATTGTCGCGCAATTGGGGGCTAATACGTAATGGTCGCAAGGTTCTTATTTTTGGACCCCGGATTGTTGGACGGCCCTCACTGTCAGACACGTTATAGGACGAATCTTACTGTAGGACCCACGACTGTCGGACAGCACATATTGTCGGACCCACATTGTTGGCCGATGAATATTCCCATGCCTGCAGATATCGAAAAATTCTCATTTTGTTCATGTGATTGTCGCACGGTCCGCATTTTTGTATTAAAGATTTTTGAACGCGTTTGGTTTCATTGTGTTACCGTTTATATAACCGCATCAATCATTTCATGACGTCACACTTTTCGTACATGGTGTAAATTTTGCCAGCTGAAGCTTACCTTCAACCGTTTCTGACTAAACGTAGTCTCACCAATTGTGAATAGATTAACGCTCGCTAGAAATACATTGTATTGTAATCTTGTCTGATAAAATGTAACTAGTATGTGCCCGTTAATACCTCGTTTGAATAACGTTTTATGGGAGAATCAATTAAATCAGCTATAAAAAAGAAGTTGATTTCGATATTTTTTACGATTATAGAAGCAATGGATCTCTCTTGACGGTCCATATTCAAACATATTTTTGTTATCATGGGCGTACGTGTTTTCTTTTTGTTTATATTTTCCTTTTGCCTGTTGCTCTTATTTAACCAGGCAACTTACATAAATCACAAAGAAGTATTGAATATTGTTCAGCAATGGAAATTCATCTAATCGGAACGATTTACATCTCGGTCAGTGCTTCAGGGCATATTTTACCAACATTTCCTAGAAACTATTCACTTGGCTTCAGTTATGTTCATTGTTGTATGACTTTCGCATCATTAAAGCGATATTGAAAAATGTTGGATAACTTGATGATTGATGTAAAGTTTTGTCCTAAAATCATAACTGCAGTAAATGTTGTCTCCATTATTATTGATCGCCATCGTCCGACCATAGAAGGCTGACCTTTACTAACGGAACTCTTACTTGGTACGTCTCCCACTGTTGTCTCTCAAGACACTCGAATGATTATGATTACAGTGATTTAGTCTTCAAAATTACTCATTTGACATGAAGAAGGAGCGAAGCACCTTTCTCTTGGTTCGTTAGTAGATTACGCTCGTATTTACGACGTTCAGAATTTGGTCAAATTCGCACACTTTGGACACCATTATAGTGTACACACGTTAGTTCGTTCAATTTTCACAAAAAGTGGTATTATTCCTGGAAAATCATTGTAGATGAATAAAAAAAATGTTATTTTCTAGCCCGTCATCATATGATTTGTTGAAATGCGTAGCAAGTCCATCCGCCAAACAAACATGGACCCGATCATCGTTGGTTTTCATTACTACACTTTTAAGAAAGAATTCCACTCCTCGCATCCTACGCATGCCCTGCTGGCAGTGAGAGGATATTTCGATAAATGCTTCCAAAAATCAAGTAATGATAGAAAGATCGAAGAAATAGGATGTGTATCTTGATGAGCATTTCCCAACTACAACGTCGGCCTAAGTTGAATGCAATTTCAGAAGAAGATTTTTTTTTTAATAAATCGTGTTTAACTGCTGGCGATTTTCGGCAATGACTCTCATCGCTGTCAACATGACCATCATCATTCATCGATAATATGGTTGTCAAAAATTGAGGTAATCTATGGCAGTGGTCCCCGCACCACAGACCGCGGACCGGCACCGGGCCGTGCAGCAAATAGTACCGGGCCGTGGAGATGGATTTATTTCATTTTTTGTTCAATATTTAGTATTTTATTCGTCATTGAACTAATTTGAAATGCCTTGGTATTATTTTTTTTTTGCATGAGAGTACGTTGAAAGCTGGATCGAGTGAAGGCGAGTGATTATTTTTATTTGTTTTAATGCGTTTTATAATACAGCAGACCACCTGCATGTATGATGATCTGTAATTATAGGTTTACATTTTTTTCGGACTATGTTTGCGATATTTTTTTCCACTTTTTATCTTGCATTCTAAGATAGAGGAAAATATAGCACTTAACGTCTTTCAATATAAACTGCCTTGCTATACTTGAATCCTGGTTTTAGAATCAACTCTGATCTGCATAGGTATCCGCTACCACATCTCTAATGCGGCAATTAACTCTTTAAAACATCTTCTTCACTGAAATTCTAAGAACTTGAATTGAAGTTCCAGTTTTTATTTTATTGAGAAAGAAAAGTTAACTAAAGGTCAGAAATGCTTAAATATTATTATTATTTTTAACTCTAACGTCTGTGGTCCACAAAATTTTTCAACATTGACCTGTTCGCGACGACAAAAAGGTTGGGGACCACTTCTCTATGGGATATCAATTAAAAAGATATATCATTACTGAAATTCCAAAAAAAAATCACAGACAAGAAACTGTTATGTTATTGTGTATGATAAAAAAATTGTAGTTGCGTGACTGTAAATGTTTTAGTACGTTGAACATTTCATTATGTCACTGCATCCAAGTAAAGTGACATATATGGATGAATTTTAATATCTAGAGCACATCATCACAACAGATTGCACTGATGACAAGGATGTTGCAGAGCAAACAAGGCGGCAAAATGCAGTTGGTTACATGCTGATACGAAAATTCTTGTTTGCACCAAAGGAAACCAAAATCCAGCTCTTCAAATCATATTGTTGCCAGATTTATCATCATGCACTGTGGAGAAAATACTTCATATATAGCGTGAGGAAATTGAGAGTGAGTTATAATGACACATTTAGACGGCTGATGCAGATCCCTCGCTCGACGTCAGCGAGCAGGGGTTTTGCTGCAAACCAATCAGATCACATCAAGGTACGGTTCCGTAAAGTAGCACACAGCCTTCTGAATCGAGTCATGAACTCCCCAAGTGAAATCCTGGTTGCAATCTGCTCTGATGATACGCTCGCTGCCTCGTCATTGTTAAGGCGATGAAGATAATTACTATACACATAGGCAGGATAGAGTTGTATGCCGTAACTTATTCATAGTTGTGTGCGATAATTTTATAACTTTGTTCGCACTGTAACCTTAAAATACGATGTATCAATTGCAATACTATGCCCATGTTGGTTGTTAATAAAGCACTTATTGTTATTATTATTATTATTATCGGTATTATTATTATTATTATTATTATTATTATCATTATTATTATTATTATTATTATGGTTATTATTTTTATCATGAAATGAAATAAAATAAACACTCATTATGAGACAGTTCTCATTCAACCATTATTGAAGGCTATTCAACCTCTGCCGGTAAATAACGACCTCACTAATGCCGTTTGAACCTGGTACGGCAGGCAAGTTCAAAGATCTTCAGGCATAGGTTAGTCTATTTAGGCACAAAGATTAAGACACTTCGGGCTCCGGATTTTGGGGAACCAAGACTTTAACTCCTTCGCGGCGCGATGGGTGAGAGAAATGACGCGGTTCACAGCAGGGTACTGCAGGCAGAGGATTAGTGGTGAGAATAATAATTGGGCCTACCAGATCACTGCAGACACAGAAACTAGGGTTAGATGAATGAGGTGGTGTAGAGCAGGCCCCTGACAACACTAACATAGGTCGTTCAGTACCGGTACACCATTCGGGCTCGGTAGTATGAGCGTGCAAGGCAGTGATACAAAGCATTCAGTCAAGCCTAGTCGAGAAATGAAGTGAGAATCCACAGTAAACGGATCAATTGGCTATGGTTTTTGTCCCCTGCACATCCAATGATAATTATTTATGGCATTACAGCATACATTTATTTCTCGGATATTTCGCCCAAATTAGTATCTTACATAACTCATGGAACAACACTAAGATCTTTTTTAAGGTTGGAATATGGAGGCAACATCCACTAGTAAGGTGAAAGCTACTTTAAGCACTGTTGATAACGTCAAAGTTCAAATTACCTTCCCTTTCTCTTCCGGAACAGGGCAAAAGAAGCTCATGCTACGATAAAGAAACACCTTCCGCTATTAGAAAGGAAGACTTGTGGGGCATTTCGTCCTGATACTCCTCCCTCCCTTTCTCCCTTATCATTCCTTGTCCTCTTCCTCCCAGTCTGCTGACGGTTCAATGGCCCCTCAATTTATGGCCGAGAATAATGACGTACCATTTTCCAGCCTTGTTCAATGAATGGCATTCCTTCTGAGCCTTTCATGGAGTTATTTTTATAGTGAAAACATGAAGTCTTTCATTAGAGCATTCACGATACGGGTGTCGTAATGACGAAAAGCAAACGTGGTTTCGGTGGGAAAGCAACTCATTCGCGCCAATAAGGAACTACATCACTTTAGTGAAGCTGCAGGTGACAAAATGGAGCTGAATTGTTGAGTGTTACTGGTGCAGTTAGGGACGGGAGAAATCTCATTACTTCGCAATGACAATTA
>SDVV010018742.1:0-13687 GCA_016164225.1 Gammarus roeselii
TGCTCTATCTCTGTGTTCGCATTGAAGCTGAAGGTATGTAGAACAGCTGGTGCTCTAACCTCAGAGTCATGCTCTATCTCTGTGTTCGCATTGAAGCTGAAGGTATGTAGAACAGCTGGTGCTCTAACCTCAGAGTCATGCTCTATCTCTGTGTTCGCATTGAAGCTGAAGGTATGTAGAACAGCTGGTGCTCTAACCTCAGAGTCATGCTCTATCTCTGTGTTCGCATTGAAGCTGAAGGTATGTAGAACAGCTGGTGCTCTAACCTCAGAGTCATGCTCTATCTCTGTGTTCGCATTGAAGCTGAAGGTATGTAGAACAGCTGGTGCTCTAACCTCAGAGTCATGCTCTATCTCTGTGTTCGCATTGAAGCTGAAGGTATGTAGAACAGCTGGTGCTCTAACCTCAGAGTCATGCTCTATCTCTGTGTTCGCATTGAAGCTGAAGGTATGTAGAACAGCTGGTGCTCTAACCTCAGAGTCATGCTCTATCTCTGTGTTCGCATTGAAGCTGAAGGTATGTAGAACAGCTGGTGCTCTAACCTCAGAGTCATGCTCTATCTCTGTGTTCGCATTGAAGCTGAAGGTATGTAGAACAGCTGGTGCTCTAACCTCAGAGTCATGCTCTATCTCTGTGTTCGTATTGAAGCTGATGGTATGTAGAAATGGTTCGCTTATGTAATCTGTATGTTAAAAAACGAGCGATTTTATCTTAATTGTCAACATGGCTAATGAATTGCCATCGTTTTATAAGAAGCTGACCCATAAAAAAAAAAAAAAAAACATAACATTGAATTACAAATTGGTTATTCAGGAATCGGATACCAACCTCATTTTATTGCTCTGTCGATCAACAAACATATTGTAGTATGATACAACGACCCAAAACATTAACCAAGCCCGGAGACAGGCTCTAGCCTTTTCATTTCAGGCCTGTGGTCGTTTCTGGATTTGGTACTTCCTGCCGTACGTGATCTAGTAAAGGTGAAGGTTGCCGCAGTGGAAGAGGCCTTGCGTTTCTATTGTCAAGGGCGATAGGAGTCAGCCTAGCCACTCAAGAGGGTGCTGCGTGTAGTGGGTGAGTTGTGGGGAGACGGCGTGCGTTAATAGGGAATCTCAGAGACGAGGCGGATGGTGTAATTGATGAGGAGTTGAACGGCTTTGGGAGTTGTGGATGATGCGCAGATCGGATTTTTACAGTGAGACGGGTCTGTGAGAGTTGCCATGGGACGGGGTGTTGAGTCAGTTGCTATTGGCGGATAGCGAGGCACTTGTGACGGGTGCGGAGGAGTTGATGTGTGAGCTGGTGGTGTGTGAGAGGAGGGAGCTGTGAGTTGATAAGGGTAAGTGTGAACTTATAAGCTTTTGCTAGGAGTGGCGATGAAAGCAGGATCTGTGTCCGCATAGATGAAGAGCTATTAGAGGAAGTTCAGTATTTTAAGTGCCTGGGCTTCTATGTCGAGGAAGTTGAGCCAGTAAACACTGGGGTGAAAGCTGGAGTGAGAGAAGAGTTTACAGTGTTGAGTGCACTGGGAACTGTAGTAAGCTGTAGGACATCGGGTGTGGAAGCAGGGAGAGGTTAGTGTGAGGGTTGTTTGTCTCGACTGTGCTTTACTTGGCTGAGACGTAGGGGGCGGGGGCGGAGGAGAAAAAACGGTTGAATGCGACTAAGATGAAGCGTTTGAGAGGTAGGGTCCGAGTGTCCTAGAGATGAGATCAATAATAACGTTGTTCGAACGAGAACGGAGATGGTGAGAAAGTTAGAGGACTCAGTAGATTCACCTGTTTTGAGGTGATGCGGGCATATGGCGGGGAAGGTTGGTGGGATATTGATAAATGGGGTGATGGAAGCAGAGGTGAGTGGACACAGGCCTAGAGATGGCGAGAAGTCTGGATGGATGGATGACGTGAAGGCGGTTTTGGGAAGGAGAGACATCAGTATGAAGGTTGCGAGGAGCGTGCAATGGATGTGCCTGTTAGTGTAGAGTATTAGTTAGTGAATGAATTAGTTCTGACGCGGCCCTGCTTAGCATTCCCGCCATTGGCGTCTCGTTGGGAGGCGGGGCGGACCTATAGGGGGGGGGGGGAAGGCCGTCAATTGTGGTACGACAGGGGTGGGACGGTGGAGTCGGCGAGCCCTGCTGCTGGCGCAAGTCTCGGATCTCGCTTATGATCCATGGTGCGTGTTTCGGGGTCCTGGCCGGACCCTTTAGCGCTAAAGAGCTCAGTTTTTTGTTACGTGTGTGAATGCATGAGAGGAGGGTGATGTGCGACTTGCCGTTTGCTACCCTCTTCCTGTGGGTTCGGCTCTGCGTCTATGTCTGTATTCCAAATAGCGGTTCCAACTAAGCTTCTGCGCTACCTCTCCTAGAGTTTTGAATGGTACTATCTGCAACTTTCGACAAATTTCATACGATCTCACGAAATGATTTCTCGACACTATTCGAAATTTTCGGAAACTGAAAACTTTGGAGGAGGTTATTTGCAGACGAAATTTGAGAAGAGAAATATCTTCAAGTACTTAGGCAGAACAGGAAAGACGTAGCACATAAGAACAATGTTCGACCCCACAAAAAATGAAGTAAACACGTTGTTTACTTCATTCCAGTAAATATCACGGAATGCTTCGTCAAAGTTAACATTTTACAAAGCAGCGTCTAGCTTGTCGATTGGGCTCGAGTCAAAGTCCTCTTGGACCGTGATGATAACAATGTTGGTTGAGCATGTTCATTTGGCGCGGCTAGGTGTTTGACGAGACAAGTGTCTGCACAAAATTTTCACTCTGTTTCCATTTTTGTTGGAGAACGTAGCGACAGATATAGGCTACTTTTAAAACAGAATCACTCAACCGAAGGTTATGAACCTATTTTCTTCAGGCTCTCCCACATAACAACGTCCAGACCAATTGAAATATCGCTGTAATAAGTGAAACAAAGAAAAACATCGATTTTGTTTGATAGTTTTCATAGTGTTAGATTTGTACAAGGCACGTTTATTGCACTCCGTTCGCATGCACTGGAATAAGATGGCAAACTAGAGAACATTTTGAAGAGCAATAACCCGCCATACGTAATGAAGATTGCAGTTTGTTTCGTCCCTTCAGCTTGCCTTACCACCAAATCGAACGAACCATTGAGTACAATGGTTCGATCGATTTCAAAATATCTAGAATAAATGAAGTTTGATCTGATAAATTACGAATGTTTGAAACAAGCAAATAGAGAAGGACATCACGTATAGAAATACAGACGGGAGCCGCAGAGCCGATGTGTTGAGCCCCTCATGAATACGACAATGCTGGAGGAAGTAGCGGCTGTTCTGAGTTGGAAGTCTCTTGCTGCCCTCATTTGCGCAGTGAAAGCAATAGGCTTCTATTACTATGCCGTGATTATGCTATTCTCCTCTACCATACAGTGATTATACTATTCTCCCTTCCAATACCGTGATTATACTATTCTCATTTTATCTACCGTCAATCCGGACCTCTACAAAGCCCCTTCCACTACGACTACTTTTTCATTTTCTAAACCGTAATTCTTGCCCTCGAATCAACCAATGTTAATAGCAAAACAATTTTATCCCCACCATGTGAATGTGGTATTTCTCGGCCTGTCCCTCCAAGCCTTTGAGGGAGACCTCTGTGTTGGTGATGTCGTAGGGCGTCTCCTGAACGAACTCGATCTTCCCCTGCAGATCACCCACGCCGTGCGTGGAGGCCCACTCGTTGACTACACCCTTGTGGCGGAATCTTCGGAAAACCCTGCGGAGGTATGTGCATAGAAAGGGGTTGTAATCGCAGCAGGGTTGAAGTGTTAAGAGATCAATTAAATTATAGACTTGTTGAAAACGATTTCTAGCGTTGCATGAACCTCTATTGCTATTGAGGAAAATTAACCCAGTGTTGAAGGATTTACGTTTGGTTTAATAATGACGATAGTTTCGTAGAGTCAAGCTCTACATCTTCAGGTCTCAAAAGCACAGTGCTTTTGAGACCTGAAGATGTGGAGCTTGACTCTACGAAACTGTCGTCATTATTAAGCCATTCGTAAATCCTTCAACACTGGGTTAATTTTCCTCTACTATCAAGCACGTGTGCATAGTGCTAATAATTTGAGCACGCATGCATAGTGCTAATAATTTGAGCACGTATGCATAGTGCTAGTAATTTGAGCACGTACGCATAGTACTAATAATGTATACCTATTGTTATTGTTCCATTAATGCAGCGATAGATATTCCGGTCACTCATAACTAATCAACTCAATTGTTTCTTCACACATAATACGGTAAAGTTAGATGCAGCTAAATTGCTTTTAGGAATTGATGAACGTCAAACGCTAATACCTCCAATATGTGAAGATGATTGCCACGATGTTGAACGAACTTAATTACCAGAGCTCTCTTGAAATAAGGTATGATACCACTTCGATATAATTAGTGAGGTAACTCTCCGAAAATAATTGATGATAATGAATCTGAGTAGCTGAAACACCAACACTATTTATGAGTCAACTGAGCACATGAAGTCAATAGACATAAGCATTTAACGATCGAACGGTCAACTGACGTGGTGCAAGCCATGCGGTCACCGCGATGCTTGGGCGCGTGTTTGTCGCTGATGACGATTGAGTGTCCGAGGATGGAGAAGTGTCCCTGGAGTGGCAGGTTGGTGTCCGTCAACAAGCGTCGGGAAACGTCAGCTCGCTTGATGGTTCCAGACAGCTCCAGAGGTCCGTTTCGGCCAACCAAGTCGCCCAACTCACACCGCTCTGGCATGTCCGGCCCGCAGTCGCTGTACACTTTCTCCGCGGTGGAAATCTGTGCAAGAGAAAATTAGCGTTTTGAAGGCGTCGCTGCTGTTTTGGGACTCTATCCTTTCGAGAGTTTGAATAATTTATTTTCAGAGCCTATATTCTATGATTAAAACGTATTTTCATGTCATACAGCGATGTTTTTGTAGTTACTTGTGACAGCCGATTTCACAATGGTCGAAAAACTCACCGAACCAGAGGGGGTAAAAGGAGTGATTACCTCTGATCCTACCCGCTTAGGCCTATAGGCAGATCAAAGTTTGGGTGGATGGATGGTGTGAAGCAGATGTAAGGAGGGAGAGACATAAGTGAAGAGGAAGCGAGAGCGCGTTCTATGGATAGGCGTGAGTGGAGCTTTGACGCTGCCCTGACGTGCTTTCTTCCCCTTGGCGTCACATTGAAAAAGGGGATTGTCGTGGGTGGGGAAGGACCCGATAATTATGACGCAGCAGGAGTAAACCAGTCAACGCTGTCGGTCCCTGCCGCTAACACTGATCTCGGACTTCATTTCTGACCCAAAGAAATGAAGTCATGAGGTGCGCTTTGCCGTCGGCCACCACCCTGTCAGGAGGAACTGTATTTCTCATATCCTGAAAGTATTTCAACAACGCCTACATAACACACTTATTCATAGAACCGTGAACTATGAGGCAGCAGTCGGATTTTTTAAAAGGCCTTCTGCATTTGAGAATGAAAACTTACTCGATACGGATTGTAGCGGGCACCCGCTGATACACATCGGCCAGTCCAGTTGTAGAAATCTTTGTCAGGAGGCGTGAGGTGGATACGAAACTCGTGCTCTCCCGTCGTGTTGTGGTTGCCGTCCGAGTACACGAGTGGTCCTACGTACAGCGTGGTGTCTTCGAAAGGATCTTCTTCGTCTTGTTCCATCATAATCTCTCCCACGATAGGATATCGGAAGACCACAGCGGCCCTGATGACAGGCCGCGTGCTACGGAGGTTACCGCAAACCCACGGAGCACCATCTTCCTTTTTGATAACGATCGATCGCCCTACCACAGATCGGGGTCCAAAGACTGGAAGGTTGTAATCGGTGACGGTGGCTTCAAGGGTCTCCACGTTGGTCAGCAACCCGTGTTTCCCGCTGAGGTCTCCGACCGGATATTGGTCATGGGTTCCGAGCCCAGACTCGGGACTCTGGTTTCCGTCGGTATTGTATGGATTGTACCTTGATAGAGTTTGGTGGCAGACGTCATCACCCTGATGCTGAGGCATCTTGAAAGGCAATTGATGGACAGAGAAGCTGTGTGCTCGTCCACTTAATCCGCCTAAGAACAATGAAAGATCTGTAGGGGCGAAGGGAGATGGTTGCTGCAAGGTGATCGTCCCGGTAACTCCGTCGTTGTTAACTATCGCCGTCACCTTCTTGACCTTTAGTTTCCTCATTTTTGCGCAGCCGTAGATGTGGTCTGGATGAGTGTTGTCCATGACTCCCACGTACACGTTTCGGGGGCCCGTTAGTTCGGGTAGAACTAAATCCGTATTCACGTAGAGTTTCTTGGAGAATCGTGACCTAGGAAAATGATAAAAAAAATCACAATATGCAGTACAAGAACGCCAATTGTGTTGAAGCAGATGAGCTACAGTATAATCAATACACATTTAATCTACAAAATATTTCTTAACAAATATAGAACCTGGCACAGCTCCAATTTGTGAGAGGTAGCTGTTTCAAATGAAACTGTAAATGTAAAAATTCAAGGAGTTGCCATCAATCAAGCAGAATACCAAACGAAAAAATTCTTTGTTTGCCAAATATCGTTAAAAGCCATCAAAAATGCAGGTCCAAAATTCAATACTTTTCTGTGTTACAGAAAAAAAACATTTCCAGAACAATTGAACTGTCTCTGCGGAAAATATAAAATCTATTGCATTTGGTAATTTTTACAAGCACCGCCCTAAATTCAACCCTCAATAAGAAAAATAAACAGACTTCCAACAGCAGCCAAGGCTTTTTGCCAATTAAGTACTTGCTCTAGGACATTTCTATATATGTTAGTAGAAGTGACTGAGTTCGGTTACCTCTTAGAGCCGACTCTGAGTGTGCCGTGCCGCTTGCCCAGCATACCCTGAGGGCATCCCTGGTCGTCACACACCTCTTTCCCCGCAGGGTCGTACACCCGAGTTAGGTGGTTACACGTCGCCCCGTAGTCTGGTACACGAGACATGGACAGAATTAGTGTTAAAAGTAGAACAAATATTTAATCACATAAGGGTTTGTTGATAAAGTTTGACCTTTCTTAACAGCAAACAGGGATCTGTAGTGAGACAATGTTTGCATCATGTTGTTCTCTTGGAGTAACAATATTTAATTCGGCTGCCGCATACCGAAGATTTGAGTGACTCGAATTTTATAAACCTGAAATTGATAGTTGCAAAGTAATCCATTCTTCCAATAACTATCTGTTGCAACACGACGCTGTGTCTGTTGCAACACGACACTGTAATAAGAAATACCAGGGATTATTCATGCATGATAATGACCAAAAGGAATTCGACCAGGAATATGTTTTAATTTCAAGCTGACGAGACAAGTTCAACACCATTTATAGTGTGTCGTATTGACCTCTCGAGTCCAGAATGTCGGTGATGTAGAGCAGCCAATCGTGGTCCGAGTTCTCAGGGTCGTCGTCTAGCGTGTTGAAGACATCCGTGTAGATGGTAACCTGGCTGCCAGTCTCTGTTTGGTTGGAATCTGAGCTGGCGAGCTGCCACCGCCAGGACCGGATCCAGACAGACCCTCCTATTGGCACGTAGAACCGTGACTCGTAGGTCTGCTCCCCACCTACACCCTGAAAGGAGGAGTGGAATAAAGAGGGTCATACAAAAATAGAGTAGTTTTTGCCAGTACCTTCCCCGGTGTTACAACATTACTAAGTTTATGTTAAATGACAAAATTTAGATGGGTTGAGTCATGCGTTTGGCGCGACTCACTAACCCTACCTGGCCTAATCTGAGATTAATTATCAAGAACATTGGACTATGATAAAAAGCTATCCATATCCATCGAATATTCATGATACACCTTCAAAATATCATGTGATAGAACAAGGAAGTCCCCAATTTCAGGAGAATATGTTTCACTTTGCACAATCCTGTGAGAACAATTGATCAGGAAACTTTCCGAGATGAACAGACAACGTAATTTAGAGACTAGTCTATTACAGCATCTAACAGTTTTCACGGTAATGACGTCCATATCTTCATAATCTTTTCTTGATACGAAATCTACTAGAAGCATGCACAAGTTCATTACAAGCCCGAACGATTTTTTAAACACACGTGTATGTTGGAGCACGACTGCCCCCCACGCCCTTTGAAGACGATGGAGCGGCTCCAGATGGACTCAGGCCCAAAGATGGGCAGCTTCTCGGTCACAAAATGGGCGGAGCCGGACATAGGGATGGTAAGGGGACCAAACTCCTTGCCAAGATCAAACATTCTGCCAGTAAGAGAATAAAAATATTATTAAATAAAGCCAAATAATCTCCAACTCACAATTTGCTTCCTTAAGATATTATATTTCTCTCACCACAACGCACTTTTACAAATTAGTCATTGAAATTCCGTAAATTCTGACCAGTCTACTTGAAGCCACACTGCATCTGCCTGCCTTTTTTATCACCACTCACGTTTTCCCGGCGTTCACAATCGATGTTTCCTCACGTGCTCTGTCGTTCTCGTGCCACTGTGCAAACCCTCACCAATCAAGTCAAAAAGCTAAGCAACAAAAAAACGACCTCATTATGATTCAAGTAGGTTTAGAGAACCTGCAAGTCAATACGTCACACCAACTATTTCGTTCAGAAGCGCTCCTTGATACATACAAAAGCCTTATGAGAGCGATAAAAAATGAAACCAGCAACAGTGGTATTATTACCGGAATTTTGCCTATGATGAACGTCGAAAACAAGATACATCAATTGCGCTGTGAAAAAGATAGCCAACGAAGAAGGACTATGCCATGTTAAGACTGAACCTGTACTTGAAGGAAAACCCGAACTATTCCAGCGTGATGGACGGCATCTCAATGCGCGAAAAAAAACATCTCGGCATCCTACTCAGTAATGCAGTTGAAACGTTTCACAGCAAGAAAAAGACAATGATGAGCACAGGAAGAGGATCGGGAAACGACGTCACATAAGAAACGAACTGAAACATCTAACAAGAGACCAAACTGAGCAAAAACAGGAGCAAGAATTCGTGCAGCTACCGAGGCAAACAACCGAGAAAAGAGGTGGGTCAGGCAGCAGAAGCAACCACGGTAGTGAATCGAACTACTCTCGGCGCAGCTCAACAGAAAACCTGTCATCCAAAACTGATAGGAGTGGAAAAATAAAAGTACTACTGGGAAAGGTACAGTCACTAATGCCCAAGATGGATCTTCTTCAAGCTATAGTGAAAGCGAACACATATGACATAGTTGGAATCAACGAATCGCGGCCGGACCTGAATGACCGGAATCTCCAGGCAGAAAAAGAACTCCAAGGACTCAGGATCATCATTGTAGACAAACCTTCTCCAAGCAAGAGAGGAGGGGGGTCAGTGTTTTTATGTGAAAGAACCCCTTTATCCAATACTTCGCAGAACAATAGCAACAACATCTTCAAAGGTAATCCAGGTCGACATTATGCCCTCTGATGGGATAATATTGAAAATTGTACTAGTTTACCAATATCCAAGAATAACAGTAGGTGAAGAAGACGTTCTCTTTGACGAATTGGACAATATCATTTCTTCATCCCATGAGAGTATCTTGATGGGGGATTTTAACCTACCTGATATCAATTGGACAACACTGGAAGCTGCATCACGGGGCGGCGAGTTGATACATCTCGCCAATAATAACAAACTAAAACAATATGTGGAAAAACCAACCAGAGGGCCTAACATCTTGGACCTTGTTCTATCGACTGAAGAACAACTAGTTGAACTGGTAACAGTTAATGAAAAAATAGGTGATCACCATACTATTAAATTCCAAATAACAGCAAACCGAACAATGCGAGAATCAGCAAGATATTACTACACTTTTTGGAGAGTTAATTTTGATGGCTCAAAGGACGAAATCACAAACATAGACTTAAAGTACCAGTTTGATGGAAGGATCGCTGATGAATGCTTTGCGTATCTTAGAGATAGGGTGGTGCAAGCCAGCAAGCGATTCAACCCTGAGAGAAAAGTACAGATAAACAATCCCTTTTGTCTGAATAATGAAGTTCAAGAAGCAATTGTTAGCCGACAAACATTGTACCAAATTTACAAAACCAATCCAACACCGGAGTCAGAACAAGCGCATGAGCGAGCTGGTAGAAGAGTGAAAAAAATGGTCAGAAGTGCTAAGAGAAATAAGGAAAAAAATGTTGCTAAATCGGCCAAGCAAAATCCAAAAGGATTTTATGCATATGTGAATGAGAGACGTGTTGCTCGTGGCAGCATTGGCCCTCTGCGAAATAGTACAGGGGATCTAAAATCATCCGATGCCGACATGTCTATGAAACTCAACGACTACTTTGTAACCGTCTGCATAGATGAGAATATTAATAATATTCCAGAAGTAGAAGTGCATGGAGAAGTGCAACCGTTGGAGAATATCAGCTTCCTTGTTGATGAAGTAGAGGAACAACTCAGCAAACTGAATATTTACAAATCTACAGGACCAGATGACTTGCATCCGAGAGTGTTACGGAGCCTCTAACAAATCATAAGTGGTCCACTGACTGGAATTATTCCAGAAGACTGGAAAACCGCAAACATCACAGCTATATTCAAGAAGGGTAGTAAGCAAGAGCCAGGAAATTATAGACCAATCAGTCTCACATCTGTGGTCGGCAAAACCTTGAAAAGCTAAATAAAAACAAGCATAACATGTCACCTCGAGAGAAACCACCTCATCAAGGAAACCCAACATAGCTTCAGAGGCAAACTTAGCTGCCTGTCCAATCTCCTGGATGTCTTTAATAAGGTCACCGAGATATATGATGAAACTAAAGCCGTCGACCTTATTAATCTTGACTTTCAAAAAGCGTTTGATAAGGTCCCCAATGAACGCCTGCCTAGAAAGGTGGAGGCACGTGGCATAACTGGAAATTTGGCCAGGTGGCTTCCGAAATTGGCTGTATCGGCCAAGGAAAAAGTCAGTGGGCTACTGTAACATCACAAGTACCCCAGGGCAATTTTCTTGGGC
The DNA here is from genome assembly GCA_016164225.1 of Gammarus roeselii. NCBI lineage: Eukaryota > Metazoa > Arthropoda > Malacostraca > Amphipoda > Gammaridae > Gammarus > Gammarus roeselii. The sequence continues at coordinate 11,019 of SDVV010018742.1, forward strand.
CCCTTCTCTTTATAATCTATATGAATGATATTGACACCGACATCGTTAGCAAGTTATCAAAATTTGCTGACGACACTAAACTCTGCCACAAAGCGGACTGTGAGCACGATCGCATTACTATTCAAAGGATTTTAATGAACTTGTGGACTGGTCTGATAAGTGGCAAATAAACTTTAATATTGAAAAATGCACTGTAATGCACTTTGGATCACAAAACCGAAATTCTGCTTTTGTAATAGCAATTCTGCTTTCGTAATCACCAAAGATCTCAAGTGGAAAAACCAAGTGGAAGCTAGCTACAAGAATAGCAATAGAGACCTTGAATTTATATCCAAAAAACTTCCACTGCAACTCCAGGGACATTGTGCTTCCGTTATATACTTCAATCTTCAGGCCTCAAATGGAATTTGCAGTACAATTTTGGTCCCCTCACCTAAGAGGTGATATTAACAAAATGGAACGCATTCAGCACCGAGCAATATAAATGATTCCGGAACTGAGAAATAAGACATATCCGCAAAGTCTCAACGAACCTAAACTGATATAATTTGAAAGAAGACGACTTAGAGGTCAGTTAATTGAAAACTCCAAATACCAAAACAGATTTACTAGAGCTAGCGGCCTCTTTGACCGAGACTATAACCCCAGGAACAGAAATAATGGCAAAAAACTGCAGCTAAAACCATTTAGAACGTCAGTGGCCGAAAATTTCTTTCCAATCAAGATACGAACAATTTGGAACCGCTTACCACATGATGTGGTTTATAGTAATAACGTAAACACATTAAAAACTGCCTCGACAAACACTGGAAGATCAATCCACCCCCTCCAAGCATTTGGACTTTTGCCGCCAAGGTGGCAACAACCTCCGTTGGAGCCTTCAGCATCCGGCAGCCCATGAACGATGGGCACCTTATCTAGGCTGGGCTAGCTGTACTGCAAATTCAATTTTCGAATACTGCTAGAATGGACTCTTCAGCCCGTCCCAAGCCTACTAATACTACTACTACTACTATTACTACTAATACTACTACTACTACTTCTACTCCTACAAGTGCGAAATCACATTTTACAGATGTGCCCACACCCAGGACAAACCCCGTTTTCAAGAAGCTCATATACGATGTGACGCCAACAAGCCTTCCTTACCAGCTTTAGCAGGCTTTAGGGAGGTGAAATCCATAGCAAGAGAGCTTGCAAAGCGTGAGTGCAAAATGATTGTGTAAGGGTGAGTTTGGACGCGGCCCTGATGCGCTTTCTCGCCCCATATGTCTCACCAAGAAACGGAATGGACGTGGGTGGAAAAGGGCTCAACAATTATGAAGCAGCAGGTGTAAAAGAGTGAAAGCTGTTGACACTGAACTCGAGAGTCCATCCTGACACGAAGCGCGAGTTACGAGGTTGTAGCCGGACGGACCATTTACCGACAAGCTAAACGTTTTTTTTCTAAACAAACAGACTGCTTGTGATTTAAATTAATATATTATGCATATTTTTGCGGATTTTCCTGCCAATTGCAAAAATCATACTCATTTCCTGCAGAAATGCAAGAAATTAGTGATTTAAATCCAACACTAAAAAAAAAATCGACGGATTTCAACGACACCTTTACACACATGACTGAAGAATTTTGCTGTTTTGAAGGTAGGTTGGAATAATTATGTAATAATAGATAATTAAATGCAACTCCACGTTAGGTTAGGTTTGAGTTAAGTTAGATCAGCTCAGTCTACTATTCAATACGAGGAACTTTGAACTGCGAATGCATGTAACAGATTTATTGAACAGTTCCGCAAAAAATTGTCGTGATTTCCAGAATCAGCATAAAAATCCTCAGTATGTGTTAAATTTGTTGAAATCTAACACGTTCCGTTTGATTGAAGAGATCCGTTTTTGGCATGTGTGTGAGTGTATGAGAGAAATATGAGGTGCGTCTTGCCGTCGGTAATCCCTCAACTCATAAATGCGGCCATGCGTCTGTACTCGTATCTGTACCACCCGATCGAACACACATTTCCCCGCTATTTCTCTACCAGGATAACTCACGTTTTCCTTCTACTCGTCTGTGATGTCCTCTCCACCCACGCAAACTCACACTTTGCCGATGTTTCCTCCTCCGCAGCGCTGGGAACCATCGTACCGCACAGGCCACTCATGGATGGCCCAGCTGTACTCCACAGGGGCGGCGTCAGGAGCCACATCTGCAGCTAAGGAGGCCGAGAGTTCTAAGGCCACCTCCACTACTGTCACGTTGGTGCCGTTACCTAGGCGTAGGTGGGAGAACGTTACGTTGCCTACCAGCCCACCCCAGCTGAAGGTGGAGTATAGCATCACTTGGGGAGGTGCTGATGAGGCTGAGGCCGAAGCGACACTAGGAGTCTTTGACCCCTCCAAGGAGTGTGAGGGTGATGTGGCGTCCTGTAGGAGGGTGGGGTGTACCGGAGGCGCTTCATCTTCAATCGGAGGCTGGGCTTCGATGCTTTGGCCGCTTGTCGAATGGGGAAGCCACAAACCTGCAAGATTAAGAGGAAATGTGAGTGTTGTGTTGGTTATAATCTTCGTTGGAAATGGTCATGAAGTTACCTAGTCAGAATAACGCTCCTTCCAAGTACCAAGGAGGCGTAATGCAAAAAAACAAGCAATTCAAAGTTCAAATTCTTATGAAGCCC
>SDVV010018743.1:0-13687 GCA_016164225.1 Gammarus roeselii
AAGACCGACTTGGAACGAAACTCCAAAGATTTTTGCATGTCGATTAAAAGAATGCTTGGAAACAACTCCGTAAGTCAACAAAAATATCTGAAAGATCGCAATAATAAAGAAATATATGACGACGAAGGCAAAGAGAAACTGTTTAGAGAATACTGGAGTGAAGTATTAAAAACACACCCAGAAGAGAATGCACAGTTCGACCATGAAAAAGAACGAAGTAAACAACTATATTATAGAGAACAACGAAAGAATAGTAACTTATCCACGACTGGATATCAATAGTTTAGCAGACAGCATTAACACAGTCGAAATGTGGGAACTCAAAAAAATGATAAATTCCATGAAACAAAAATCTCCAGGTGAAGATAAGATCACCTCGTAAATTTGCCCGATAACATGTCACCAAACTTACAGAAAAAAATGCATCGTTTGGAAAACCTCCTCATCATGATATTCTCATCGAAACCTAATAAATCCCCACTCGAGCACTGAAATTATAGACCTATTTCCCTGCTGAGCGTACCAGGCAATATTCTCGAAAAAGTTATTACCCAAAAAATGATGGACTACCTACCTAACAAGAAACAACTTGCACAACAGTAATCAGCATGGATTTAGACCCGGACATGGCACAGGAACAGCAACTGCAACAACATATGAAGCAATAGCAGCCGGAAAGGCAAACGGCATGAGAATAAACATAGTCTTACGTGACATAAGTCGCGCTTTCGATAAGGTGTGGCACATAAGATTGATGTACAAATGATGAACAACAACCAGCCTCCCAGACCAATAGATTAGAATTATAAATAGTTATTTGGAAAAAAGAAAAGCCAGGATTCGTATAGGTGACTATATAGGAGAGGAATTTCAACTCGAAAGCGGAGTACCACAAGGAGGGGTCTCTCTCCAACTATATTTAACTTATAACACACGATGTTCCCGAGGCATCGGGTGAAAATGTGAACCTAATATACGCAGACGACATCACGCAAATAGTCCGATACAGAGGCAAATCTGAGACAATGTTGGCCCAGCAAACCATCAGAGAAATTTAAAAAGTTAATAGCTATGAGAAAGTCTGTAAAATAATAGCAAACAGAGCCAAATTTCAAATAATACCTATTTTTAGATCATAAACTGAACCGACCATCATCAACCAAGATGACTATGAATATGAGAAAGGAAAAGCACTTGGTCTCACTATTACATCAAATGGATTCCAGAAGCACATACGAAACAGGATAAACCGGGAAAAACTTCAACTAAGGATACTATTTCGATTTAGAAATCTCTCCATAACAAACAAGAGAAAACTGTACCACGCCTTCATCAAATCAGTTCTAGAATATAAACCCGTTACCCCTTCACGTAGCTAGCAAGTCACTAACCAAACAGATGCAAATAATACAGAATAAAGCTGCTCGAATTATAACTAACATAAGACTTAAAGAAGGACAAACAAAACAAACAGTAAATGAACTTGCAGAACTAGATCCAATTAACATCTCCCTCTATAATCAAGAGAGCTCTAATTGGTCCAAGTTAGAAAACTTCCACAATGAAATAATAAAGGATCTACTAACAATGGACGAAGGCAAAACGCAGACCTTCAAGTTCCCCTCAAGTCACTCTCGAGTAATTAGTAACCCCCGAGCGCAATTTACCAACTTAATAAATTTATGTAACATTATTGGGCATCTGACCGACTTATGAAATCGAACCGCACGAAACTCGCCAAGTCCTTCTACGGCATTCGACCGTCGTATGAAAAATAGTCTGACCTCAATGTTTAGACTTGCCATAGTAAAACATGCATGAGTAACACGCGAGAACACACGCGTGGATACTCAAGGACATATCACCGTCAATACCAGAGCGCCCTTCCAATGATCTCGACAAGCCCCTCAAAAAAGGCATCTGTCCTACGTATGCTGACAGTCCGAATTCCGAATGCACCGACAAGCCATAATAAAAAAGAAATGCAAAGGAGCCGTCTTCTCAATTTGTATTTATGTAACTTAGCTTCAGCGATCCGACGATCAAAACTTTACTTTAGAAAACCGCACTTAAACTGTCGAATCCAGGACTAATAGCACTCGGCTAGAACCGAATCTCTCATTCCCTATGTTTTCCTTTCTCTTATTTTTTCTTCTCCTAATCATCTTCCTATCTTAACTATCATCACCAACAGTTAGTTAGCAGGGAGACACCGCACCGAAAACAACTGGGATCGTCTCGCGAGTCAAAGGGGGCAGCCTTGCGTCCGACAGGATGGGGTTGCGATGGAGGGGCCAAATCTACTCACCTTAGGAGGTTGTTAGAAGAGTCCAGTTGCCGGGCGCCTCCTCTCCATCTCCTGCGTCGTCATCCCTCTTGCAGAGAAGGCCATTGGTCATGCATCTTTAGTTGTCGTCAACTCCAGTAGCCCAGGAATCCCCAGTTGTCATGCATCTTCAGTTGTCCTGCATCTCCAGTTGGCAGACGCCTCCTCGTAATCTCCTCTTCATCTCCAGCGTAGTCACCCCTCTTGCAGAAGAGGCCAGTTGTTCTGCATCTCCAGTTGCCAGGAGTCTCCTCTTCCGGTCCTACGTAGTCATCCCTCCTGAAAGAGCGCAGTTGCCCCGCATCACCTCTTTATCTCCTGCGTAGGCGTTCGAGCCCGTGAGCCCGCACCCGAACGGTGCTTAAGGACATACGCCAATCAACTGTGATGCCAAGTTACAACCTGCGCTGTCATTGAATTTCGAGTAAGGCAAATCGGGGGTAGGTAAATGTATGCACTTCTTTATTTCGATATAGCTAGTAAGGTTTTATGGATGATGGTGTAACACCGATGCAGTGTTGGGGGGGGAAGCCCAGACCATTTTCATTTGTGATTGAGTTGGTTCAAATTATCCTGTACTGTATTTAATGAGTGGCTAAATAAATAATCGAAACCGAGAGTCGTCAGTGTCAGTGCAATCGATTCAATGTTAACAAGTTTCCTTGCCTGTTCTGTCTCCGTTGTTCGCCTTGCCTCTCCTTCGCTAGCACTGTCCTCTAAATCTTTCATTCATCTTAAATCTACGTCGTTACATATGCAATGCCACCGGCCAACGTCTGATTGATTTTGCAGACGATAAGATCATGATACCAATGGTGAAAACACCTACAAGAGGCAGCAAAAGCCTTGACCTTTTATTTCCTGCATGCGACTCTCATGTCACGAACGTTGAAGTGGGAAAACCACGCGGAACTAACGATCATAACTGTATCCGTTCTATGAGAGAGCTCGTGTTTAGAGCGTCAATTAACTACAATAAAGTCCCTAACTTTAGATTAGTCAACTTTGATAGCTTAAGAGAGTCCATATTGACAGCGCATATAGTCCTCGGACGTGACGTCAACCAATCGTTAACCAATTGTCTGACAATACTTAAAATATTGAACGCGGGCATATCCCTTGCAAAATGGGCGACCAGCAGTCACTCAGCCTAAGTACTGGAAAGGAGAACTGCAGCAGCTTCAGTCGCAAAGAAAGCAAAGCACTTGACGAACAAAAAATACCCACATGACGATGCAAAAATGAATTCACAGTCAGAAGAAGAGCTCTGAAGATGGTTCTAAAACTAAAAAAGAACGAGATTTTGGACATTAAATTGCAACAAATGCCAAAACTAATCCGAAACATAGTTTTAGTTATATTTCGAGCGAAAAAGGGTTCAAGATCTGGAATAGGTCCTCGTGAGAACCATGTTGGTGAGCTAGGAACCGACGACACTAACGTGAGAGTCTTCGTAAACCAATATTTTTGTTCTGTATTTCTGTATTTACATTAGAGGATCCAGATATTCCAAATTCCCAGGAAATCATAGCGGACAATCAAATTGAAGTCCTCAGAGTTTTTCCGTGACGAAGTTATTAAACATATAGATAAATTGAAAGTTACGAAATCTCCAGGCCCAGACCAAGTTCATACCAGTATACTGAAATAGACTAAAACGAAATCGCCGAACTGTTATCAAACATTTTCACCCTATCTCTTACCAATGGCACTTGCCCCCATGAATGGAAAGAGGCGAATTTTTGTAAAAGGAGACAAAAAGTTTAACGGCAATTACCGATCAATTAGTTTCACCTCAGATAGGCAACTCACAGCATGGTTTATAGACACAATCGATCCTGTCTTGCGAACCTGCTACTTTTTTTAGGAATAAAATTGGAATTCACGTAACAAAATCTCCAATAGTCAACTTTTACTTTGACTTTCAAAAGGCTTCCGGTTAGTAATCAAAACTTTCAAGTCACAGCTCAATAAATTCTCTATGAATTAACGTTTAATAGCCGAGCCGTTCCATTTCTTGATGTTTTAAGAAGGAAATGACACATGAAGCCCTCATATACGTTCTACTTCAGAACTAATTCTCTTGCTATCAAAAGGCAACCTAGTTCGGGCCATAGGCTTGTTCCCTTCTTACACTTGTAAACAACAGAACAGGGAAAGAGTTTACATTTTGAGATCCAGTGAGAGGGTTTGACAGGAGGGTGCCGACACGGCAGAACAAAGAAAGAGCTTGCATAGTTTGAGAAGCAGTGAGCGGGTTTGACCTTCTTCTAAACCGATCATATTACAAGTCGGGGCAAAAGACGTGGTGGCGCAGACGGAAGAAACATGGGTAAGGTATAAAACAATGCTGAAAAACGTCAAACGATCGCACACTAATATTCATGTCACCGGCATCCTGCCCCGTCCAAACCAACGTATATACAAATTGAGCAAGATGATATTTCTAAACAATCGCATATCAACGTTCTGCGAAGCACAACAAATTTTATTCTGATCATTGGGAAACTATGATCAACCTCAAAAACTATGAATTCGATAGAATCACCAACATAGCCCGCATAAATGCATCTGGGGTTGATACCCTCGAAAGAATTCTTCGGAATATCGGTGCCGGTCTCGTCACAGAATGTAATTCAAAAAACATTCTCTCTGCCCAATACAAGACTCCGCCATTACTGCCCAGCGGAATGAGTCAACGGCCGCCATCCGAGCAAGTAGCTATCGCGGACCCTGCAGTGACGATACAGGAACAACCAACAAAAATCGATTCACCTCCAACAAAAAGTCCATCGAAATAACACAGCAGCCACCGACCGCAACCGAAGAGTTTCCGGCAGGATTCAGAGTCAAAATACTCACAAATGTTACTATGCAAACGCAAGAAGTCTCCAAGACAAAATCGACGTATTGGGAATCCTCGCAATTAACGATGAGATCGACATAATAACCATCACAGAATCGTGTATGAAATCGAGCACCAGAAAATATCTGGGCGTATTCACTCTCCCGGGTTTTTCCCTATTTCACAAAGATAGACTAGCCCGTGAAGGAGGAGGAGTATTGCTTCTCGTAAAAAATACTCTACAAATAAAAAAAGTCTATTGCAAGCAGCAGACACGACATGGTTTCAATTCAAGTAGTCGGTTAACATAAAATGTGTCAAATTACACTAGTTTATCGTCCTCCCAAGAGCATTGTCGCAGATGATATCTATCTTTACAACACCCTCGTCGATGTGGTCAGCACACAAAACAGTAAAGAAATTGGAGACTTCAATATTCCGACATCGATTGGTAAACAGAAGAATGTACGGCAACTGGCCAACACCTGATTTATTTTGCTTACGATAAGTTTATGACCCAAATGGTAAAGACACCTACAAGAGGTAGCAATATTCTTGATCTCATATTTAGTGCAAGCGACTCGTGTCACGAACGTCAAAGTGGGCGAACCCCTCGGAAATAGCGACCACAACTGTGTCCGTTTTATGATTGAGCTCGAGTTGATTACGTCGATTAACTGCGGAAAAGTTTCGAACTTTAGATTAGCTAACTTTGATAGCTCTAGAAGCGATGGCGTCAGCAAATATAACCCTCGGACAGGATGTCAATCAATCTTTAATCAATTTTTTGAGTGCACTTCAAAATATTGAAAATGACCATGTCCCTCGCAAAAACAGGCGAACAGCAGTCAATCAGCCTAAGTACTGGAGAGGAGAATTGCAGCGCCTTCAGTCGCAAAAGCAAAGCACTCGAATAAACAGAAGCACCCACACAACGATGTTGCAAAAAATGAATACAAAATCAGCAGACGGATTTTTAATACTGTCCAGAAACGAAAAAAACGATTACGAAAATGAAATTTCGGCTAACGCCAAAACTAATCAGACAATTTTTCAGTAGTTATATATCGAGCAAAAAAAATTCAAGATCAGTAATTGGCCCTCTTGAAAATGATATTTGTGAGCTAGAAACCTACGACACTAGAATGAGTGTCATGCTTAACCAATTTTTCTGTTCTGTATTTACGTTGGAGAATGCAGATATTCCTAATCCTGAGGATATCATAGCGCAAAGACAAATCAAAGCCCTCAGCACAGTGAACTTTTACCCTGCCGAAGTTATTAAATATATAGAAAAATTGGAAGTTACAAAATCTTCCGGTCCAAACCAAGTTCATCCCAGAATACTGAAAGAGAGTGAGAACGAAATTACCGTCCATCTAGCAAACATTTTTACCTTATCTCTCACAAATAGCACCTGTCCCTCTCAATGGAAAGAAACCAACGTCACCCTAATCAAGAAAAAAAAATGTCCCGGAAATTACCGTCCAATTAGTCTCACCTCAGTTATCGGCAAATGGATGGAAAGTTTGATCACGGATAAAAAATACAGAATTCCTAGAATTAAATCCGTTAATAGATAACTCTCAGCATGGCTTCAGGCGCAATCGTTCATGTCTTACTAACCTGCTGCGTTTTCCTCTAGAAAATAATTGAATTTCACGACGCGAAATCTCCGATTGATATTATTTACCTTGACTTTCAAAAAGCTTTCGACAAAATTCCTCACAAACTCTTGGTTAGTAAGTTGCACAGCATCGGTATTAGAGGTGAACTCAACAACTGGATAAAATGTAGGCTCACGGACAGACGGCAGCGAGTCGTACTTAATGGAGCTTCCTCCAATTGGGTAAAGTTACAAGCGGCGTGCCCCAAGGATCTGTGTTAGGTCCAGTTCTCTTCATAATGTTCTTAAACGATCTCGCTAGCAACGTACTCACAAACATTAGTAAATTTGCAGACGATACCAAGCTAGGAGGAAAAGTGCAAACCAAACTAGTGTGAGCTGATCCAATTCGACTTGAACAATGTCGACCAGTGTAAAGTTATGCACATAGGTCACCATAACCCTAAACACGAATATTCAATGCCCGAAACGAAACTGATACCTGTCACCGAAAAGAGAGAGATCTAGGTGTCATCATTAGTTACGATGCAGCTAAAAAAGGCAATAAAATGTTAGGCATGATATCCCGCATAATCTCGTACAAGAGCAGAAATAGTATTCGCATGATATACACTGCACTTGTTAGACCGCACCTTGAGTATTCAGTCCAATTTTGGTCTCCATACCTCAGAAAATACATTAAATTAGAGAAGGTCCAACGTACAGCTACCAAACTAATCCCTTCGCTGCGCAATAAATCGTACAAAAAGAGACTGCACGGACTCAAACCTTTAATGGCTAGAGAAACCTAGAGTCAGAGGTGACATGATCGAAGTGTGGAAGATGAAGAGTAAGGAAAACGTCGAGCGAGCAAGCCTTTTCACTTTAGATGCGGCCGGAGTGACCAGGAATAATCGATACAGAAATGTTGGCAAGCGTTTCGCGCTCGATATCACGCGCAATTTCTTCACGTATAGGGTTGTCGAAGAATGGAACAGACTTCCCGCGGAAATTGTGAACAGCGATACAATCGAAACGTTCAAGTCACAGCTCGACAAATTCTACCAATAACGCCGCTAAATAGATCCCATCTATGGCACTTTCACCAGTATATTCGTGAAAAATGGTCTCCGGCATTGACACCCATACGGTTAAATTAGTGCCCGGCATTGGCACTAGCACGGTTTAGAAGGTGCCCGGCATTGGTTTCTGCTCGTTGTCAAACAGTGTTCAGTAATGCCACCGGTCAGCATTGGTTTAACGAGGAATGAAACTGACAATCTCACATCAACACCGTGGGTCGGTGGCTTTCTCTTCAGGTGCTGATTTGAGTTGTTTCGAGTATCATCGTTCAATGTTATTTCCTTCTACAAACTTTCCATTTCTTGATCTATTAAAACAGAAAATTCAGACACAAGATGCTGTCTTAGACGTTCTACTTCAGAACTAATCTTCTCACTATCAAAAGGCAACCCAGTTTGGGCCAAAAGGCCTCTTGTTGTTTTCTTACACTTGTAAGCACTTGTAAACATCGAAAGTATAATTTCGGCAGGACGTCGACAATTATTACATTAGGCGAGATCAAAAGGGAGATATCGGCAAGAACATCGTCAATTAAACATTGTTCTGCATCATGAATGAAACAATGGCACAAATTTCTCTAAAATATTGATCGAAATATTGACGAGGGGTCACTTTATACGGTCGTAAAAGTATTGGCATGCCGACAACAGTTACACATATAGACTAACTAATTCCGGAACCAATGACAAAGGTAATACAGTTGGGTACAAAGTATGAATAACTCATGATAAAAAGAATCGAAATATATTTCTTCCTGAATCCCTACTGGCACGAAAGAGTATTTGTTTGGGCACATATTAGCTATGGGAGAATTGGTAAGAGACTAATTTCTCTTTTGCATTTTACTGCAGTAGCGCTGAGTTAAAGTAAGAGCAATGGTGAGCTAAAATTAATATTAAAGAGTATCAAAAATGGGTCACAAAATGTAACACGTTTCCGGTATGGAGACCCATCACCAGTAACAGGAGAACCAAAGGGATGGTCTGTTCGGAAAATTTATTTTAAAAAGGAGGCAATAAAGCCGGAGGGTGGACAGAAACGTAAAAATTTAAAAAGGGGGGTCAAGTACCGCCAATGGGAGAGCCACTTGGTCGTACCGCGAGTGATCGGAAGGAATCCACCGGACCATGCCCATCTGTGAATAGCCTCAGTTGTGGAATAAGGTGTTCGTTGTGTTTGAACTGCTATTAGTAAGGTCGGGAATGCGCGAGTTCCGTTCTAATTGGCCATTGGGAACAGTGAATAACTTAGTAGAAGTTTGTTGGATGTTAAGCGAGGGTTTTAATTGGTGTAAATATAAAGACTCAAGATAAGTAAGTTTAAGCTATTGTACGATTGGTCTATGATTCTAAAATGCTTGCTCTTGAATGGGTGATTGTGATCTTCGGCGTGTTTACAAGGGATTGACTGTGTGACAGTGGCGAGTGGTTTTCCTGTCCTTCAAGAGACTCCCAAATGCTGGTCCACTCTTTGCCTGAATCTTCTTCTTGTGCACCCAACGTATGACGCTCCACAACAATCACATGGGAAGGAATATATGACGTCGGAGCGCACGTCCCCTTTGCTCTTACTTGCTTTCTCTGTAATGTTCATCGAAGCATTAGTGTATCTATTTTTAATTTCAATCAGGTTTCCTACAAACCAAAGTATTGCTATGTATACAGATGCATGAATATATTATAACTCTAAAGGATTCCAAGATCTTCCCCCAGACACACATTTCTGCGGCCTCCATCACAGTTGTCTCTCAGGTTCCCCAGGTGTTCCCACAAGCACTCTTGTTCTCAGTTTCAAAGCAGGCAATACTTTACTCAGCTCTGAAACCCGGTTTGCGTCGTCGTAAAGCTTCCTCGCCGTCAGGGAGACGCTAACGACTGTTCATTTCAGTGGTCCTCTGCCGTTAAGCTGTTGTGGACACAACGGACAACATCACAGGTATGATGTCATGAGATCATGAATCAATTCTTTCGTTATCATGAATAATATGTGAAAAACTGATATAATATATAAAGGAATACCCTTTTCACTGAAATGTCCTGATATGTTGTAGCCCATTAGGCTTCAAACGGAAGAAGGGTGAGGTTTAATGTTTAGAGGTGACAACTGAACTACGAATGCCCATAAAATGACCCTCAGAAGTTAGGCTGTATGGGTACGGACACTCTTCAATTGTATCGTGAACTGTAATTCGGGAAACTGAAATTTTCACGCAATGTTGGCTTATGAATAATTTGGTCATTGACAACTTGCTTTTATATGTTTTAGTTGTTGCAAGTTTTCTGGAGCGAGCCACAAAAAAGGGTTTAGCGCGATGCTGTTTCTAACCTTTTTTGCCTCGTAAAAAAAACGATTCCATTTTCCAACCGACACTATTAAATTACCATTGATAATGAAACGTCACATTCACTTATAATACAACCATTTACCCTCCTAGGACAGACGAGGCGTTCTCGAGGACATCTGTACTGTATATCTACAGATGATTTGTAATTAGCTGATAAAGAAACCATCGCTGGAATCTCCTGCATGTTTCAATTGCATTTGTTGACATTTAGACCCCTTGCAAAGATGACCAGGTCATACCGAGAATCTCCGACAATCAGAAATTCAGCCCATAAAATAGTTTGATCTTTAGGATCCGCGGGCAGTTATAAATATATATATTGCGATGCAATGTCTAGATCCTGAAGCACAACATTTAAAAAAATACATCCAACCAACCGTCAAAGTGAACTGGTATATGATGTTGGTATGTCATCCACAGCTTCCCTTCCCGCAACATGCCAACTCAAGCGAATCAAATTGAACGACTTTAGACTTATTTCGCTGATGAGTACAGCCCAGATTTTATAAGAGGAATTCCATGGTATCGTTTTAAATACAACCTTTATATTTCATGTTTGTATAGTTTGGCCAAGTCTTTCATATAACAGTAAGCTGATGCCTTAACAAAAGGAATTCACGATCTGAGAAAAATGTATTAGATTATTCGGTTCGATGAATTCATGAATATTAGTGATTCAACGGCATATGTGTATGAAAACGCCTCACATCCTTTTTATTTGAGAATGACAATGAAATGGGAAACATATTTTCCGCTGTATTGTGTATTGATTCATCTACGCTCTCTCCAGATTATCTTAGCTACATCTGATGGGACTCAAGAAACAGCTTCTTAGTATTAGAATAAAATTGAGATTAAAAGACGCAGTTCGTTGCAACATTTAATCAACAAGATTAAAATTAGCGTAAAGCTCCTTAGAAGCAACGAGACATATGCTTATTACTTCTATTAATTCATATTTCAGTTTTTGACGATCGTTGGAAAAATCAGCCGGTGCAACTATTCGACTGATGATCAGAAAATGGGCCCCGGCCTCGAATCCCTGAACAGATGCCCAATACTCAAGCAAAAAAAAGATAATGCAGCACTATATTATTGAGGAAACATTGTGAGAGAAGGGTATGCCATGAAATTAAGACCTTAGACCTAAGATCGCCGTATGATCTGTTGCTTTTATTTAATTCTGAGGTGGCTCTCAACAATCAGTTTCAATTAAGTACTACACTAAGAATGTTTACTTGATGGCACTCGACAAGCACAAACCTATGAAAAATACCAACTGGGAATTGATGATGAACAGTTATAAAGAAATGTGACCTTAAGTTCTTTTGTCCAGAGCAGTCACCATTCAGCCATTCTGACGAGATATCCTTGACGGGAGGGAAACCATGGTATCCTCACGGTTGTACAGGCTTCGTCAGGGCAGGGTATTTACGCTGGAATTCTTTAGCCCAGAAAGTGTTTACGACGGAAACAATTCTACGGATTCATTCTAGCTGGAAACAGTTTGCGATCGAAAGTGTTTACGAAGGAAAGATTTTCAATCGAAAACCTGTAGCCTGGCAAGAAGATTGAACATATTGTTCATTGGCATGAAACGTTTTTGCTCAGAAAGGGAATTGGGGCGAAAGGGTTTAGGATGGAAAGTCGATAGCATCGAATTATTCAAGGTAGCAACTATTTACGACGGATTGTTTTTCGCTGGAAGTGCTTACGGTCGAATCGTCTGTTGTGGGCAACTCGATTCAGTCGAATGTATTTTAGTCGGAAAATGTTTTGGGTGGAATCTGCTTAGAACGGAAAGTGTTTACGCTGGAATTATTTCTTGTAAGGTTAGGTTAGGTTACAGCTAAAAATATACCATCTAACGATAACTTCCAGGGAAAATAAATTCCATCGTAGATTTTTCCTTCCTAAAAACTTTACGTTCAAAACCATTTCTGGGCCAAACTATTCGATCCTATACATAACGGTGTCAGATGATTTGGGGTAGTTTCCAGCTAGGATTCTTTCCATCGTAACATTTTCGAGGCAAAATAATTCCAGCGTAAACACTTTCGGTCCTAAGAAATTCCGAGCTAAACACTTTCAGTTCTAAAAAAATTATTCAAAAATACGTCCCAGCGTGTTGAAATTCAATCGTAAACGATTTCCGTCGTATCAACATTCCATCCTATATTTTTCCAGGGTAGGATATTCGCTGGTAATAGCTTTGCAGCCTAAACACATTCCGTTTAAAACTCTCCAGCCTAAACACTTTCGAGGCTGAATATTTCCGTCGTAAACATGCCACCCGCTTCGTCACAATCCTGATTTTTGAGAATCGTGATAATCAGTATAGATAATGAGCAAGTACACTACCCTGAGGGACATCTGAGACAAGGTCCATCAGAACACTCATCAAATCATCTGCCACGAAGCCGTGATGCGGTTCGATACAAATTGATCTACCACGGAGAAGAGCGGTCCAATATTATCCATTGAACGATGTTTGTACACGAGCCTATGGTGGTCAACTCGAAATCGTGCGCATTGATTTGTGCGTGACACGAGCCAGGGTCATCACGTCAAAGATTACTGCTTCGAAAGCGATACATAATTCGTTCAAAAATACACAATCCGACCAAACAGCAAGCGAGCATACTCCTAAAATAACAGAGCAATAGGGAATGGACTAAACTATTTAATCAGAGGCGAATGTGAAACATTCGGAAGCGAACTTGTGCTGGCGGACTGCCATTAAAACAAGACCACAGTCTTTATCATGATGCTGAACAAAGCAGCCAATTTAGGAATACTATCGTCACCAAAACTGTCGAAAAGCTATGGAACACATCTGTAGAGTTCGTCGCATTGTAATCATGACTATCAGGCAATAGTCTACGCAATTCGTTTGACCCAACTGCAAACGATCTTTACTATGCACGAATTCATATAATAAGAACACTAGATAAAATTTCAACCCATTATTCAATGTATGGTGAAAAGTTTTCTTGGAAGCAGACGTATCAATTACATGACAAGCCTATATTTCTTTGAACAATCGATATATACCACGACCAAAACATATGTTGCATCTATTAACCGAAAGTATGATTTGATATATTGTCCGGTTCGACTACTTGGAATTATCTTCTGACAGAAGATATTCTTGAGCGGGAAAGTCAAGTCCAAGACATCATTATTCAACACTGGAGTTGTGCATAATAATAGTTCGAGTTCATTGAATTCAAGAGTTTAATTTGGGTCAGACCCTTTGAATATAGATTAATGAATCATTCAAATTCTAATGGACTTTAATTACTACAATTAAATTGAACTAACAAGGCACACTGACCTATTTAATCAAGGCCCAATACAGAAACGCTAACTGAACCGCCTGCAGATTTATTTACGGGAACTAACGGATCAAACTTTCTTGGAAAGCTTCAAAGCGATTCAGTAGTTCACCTCAACGCCACAACAACTTCGGACTTTCTTCTG
>SDVV010018745.1:0-13687 GCA_016164225.1 Gammarus roeselii
ATATGAGTTAGGACTAAATGGACTATCATGTAGGTACAGTGCCGGTCGCTTTCCCAGACACACGGCGCTGAACGACATCGATAAAAGATCTTTGCAGAGAGCGGCACTGTCACCGGTGCTGGAACCTTTTTGTTTGGATGGCGGTGATGGCAAGAGGCCCGATGGCTCCACAGTTTTTCCGTTCAAAAATGGTAAGTGTTTTTTGTTGGGACATTACTTGTGCTGGTTCTGCAGCTACAGAGGCAGAGGCACATAAGTGCAGGAAGTATGGGGCTTTGACGCTACAGTTTCAATTTGAGACAATAGCCTTGGAGACGATAGGGGTGTATGGCGAGTCAACTGCGCAAATTGTGAAGGAGATCGGACGTAGATTGGTGGAGGCAACTTGAGATTCAATAGAATCTTTGTGGTTTCAACAGTAGGGTTGTGGTTCCAGCAGCGGTAGAGAGGCAACTCATTCAGAATCCTATCAGCAGGTATGGAGGCCGGGGAGAGGTTTTAGTGAGTCGGAGGGCACTCCCTTTGGGTGATCACATCCAACCCCACACTTCGCTCTATAAGGGAGTTTCCTCTTTTCGAAGGTTATTCATTTAAATTGAAATGATTTATATCCAACGAATTCCATGTTTAACGTGTAATCCAATTTGCAATGTCTGTCGAATAAATAGCCATGAAAAAAAAACTACTAGAACCACTGAACATCGCCCCAAGTGGCATGTCTATGTAAATACATATAAGCAAATTACCCGTGCTGGTATTTCACTGGTCTGAGACGCGAGTCAAGCATAAGACAGATTTTCCAGGTGATCAACGACCAAACTTAATAAGGTATTCTCTGTGTAAATATTAGTGTGTAGTGATCGTGTTAATTTAGTGTTCGTGTTCGTTAGTATAAAACTTATTAAATAAGTGTAAGAATTAAAGATGGGAAATATAGGCAAGAACTAAGTGCTTGCGCAGGGAAAGTGTTCAAGAAGAAGAGGACGACGAGAAGCCTAGACGAAAAAACGGAGAGGATGCCGCCGCTTCTCTTAACCTGCTCGGTCTGCTCCGCCGGCTGAGCAAGCACATCGTCACGGAGGTCGAGGAGCAGGACGAAGAGCAACTTGTGTATCGATTCTGCGAGATGAAGGGCAAGATGGATGTTCTTGACCACTAGCTACGCTCCGCCATCAGCGAGTCGGACCGAAGAACCTATCGCGTTGTGTAGAAGGTGCGTTAGGCGACCGAGAGACTCCGTAGGGATAGCCAGCAGTTGGTTGATGAGGAACGGGGGGAACTTTGTCAGGCCCAGAAGGATCTTGTAAGCACGAAAATAGACATCCAGGATTTAACTTACGTTTCGATAAGTTGAAAGCCAGCAAGGGCCAGCAAAGGCCTAACGGAAACCACAAGAAAACTTGTGAAAGCCAGCCGGCTTGTTATAAATGGTTTACAGCTATACGATGACGCATCTCGCAACCACCACAAAACACAAGTCTCAAAACACAAGTCCATGAGGTGATCAGCTGAGGCAAATCAGAGGTCTGTATGCAACTGATGCCCCACACCATGACATCCGAGAGTCGAAACCGCAGAAGAGAAGAGCCAGATGTTTTAACTCGATGGGAAGGCGTAAATTTAAAAAGATTGGAGCAGGTCTGAATCAGATCCACTTTCGAAACATCCCGCGTTCGTAATGTCAACGCGGAATACCTTTGAAAATTCACGAAACTGGACGGCAAAATAAGACGCCAGGTATCGGTGACTCGCCGCACTTGCGTGGTTCATCCGTCAGATGAGGTTTTAATTTGTTTATCGGTGTGAGGCAAGTAGGTATGCTGTTTGCAAGCAAGGTGTCACACTTGATAAGACCAGTGGTGCCCTTTCGGTGGTTGAGGTTTCCAGCCCGGACCCTCCTAATCTGTCATGTAGGCACCGACAAAGATTTGCTAGCCAAGTAAGTTCTCGCTGACGAATCGAGTGGTCTTCGTATCTTTCCTACCACGAATGAAAGATGATGAAGAGCTGTATAGTAAACTTTCCTTTACAAAGCGAGCATTCGAGACTATTTGGCGGTCTGAAGGAGTATCCTTCATCAACTTGCTTAATGACTTTTTGGAGACGATCAATCTATTCGTGAATGATGACCTATACTTGAATGACATCATTAATTGATGCCAGGGTAAGCAGAATGCTCCATGCAAGTGCTAAGAAATATTATGTCCAAATGTATCCGGATCAACGTATTCGAAACAGTCCAGTATTGCCCGCAGAGAACCCTACATAGAGGGCTCAGTGCCCGCTGCAACTTCCATGACGGGGGCGATGACAAATCAGTCACTTCCGGAAGAGGAGGCTGTGTGCACGAAAGACGCTTCACAATGCTCGAACTTAGCGTACAGACTCGGTAGAACGTACAAAGGGTGGTCGTGATCCTGGAACGTAGCTTCCTGGTTGAGATCCTCCCAATGGAGAAACCACAGACCGAGACCAGCACTGCGTTATGTCATTTTTCTGTAATGATCAGTCCTATGCCTCTGTAATGATCAGTCCTATGTCATTGACATAAACTAAACTTAAATCGATTGCCAGAGTACAAATTTGGAAGAAAAAATAATGTTACCACGCTACAAAGTGTTCAGTGTGGACAAACCAACCCCCCAAAAAAGAGGAAATGGATCCGTGTTGTGCAATGAGGAGACGCAGCTCCCCTTAGTACGACAAACGATACTGTTTCTTGATAAATTTTCATAAGAAAAAAAATTGTGGTCCTGGCGACATTGAAGCTACATTGGTGTACCGCAATAGCCACACCCTTGCAGTACACGATGCCAAGCTCAACGATAAGATGGAAGAAATCTTCTCGAATAACCACGAGACTATCATCTTTGACGATTTTTATCTTCCGTATATTGACTAGGCGACCCTAGCTTTATAGGCCCAAGTAACAAACTAACGGTGTTTAGCGTCGACAATGGCATCATCCAGTATGTTCGTGGAAAAAAAACACAACACTATGGGTATAGTCATGTCAAATGAGCAGCGCATGGTCGGCAACCTCCTATTTGGCAACAAATTAGGAGAAGCTGAGCACAACATGGCGGAATTCAGAATTGAAATGCCCCGTCTAGCCTTTCCGATTGTTCGACTCGAAAAGGGTACGATGTATGCTCGCTGTCAGGTCCTCAAGAAGGGAGTTCACATATCTATGATGACGATTGATTTCGCTCAAAGGATCAGGTTTCTCAGTTAGAATGTAGAAGCTTCAACGGCCTTTATTTAATCTTTGCGATCATTCAAATGCGCAACGATTGATAAGTAACACTGATGAGGTGAAAAAACGGGATCACCAGGCTTGTAGGACACTGACTAGGCCAGTCCAGTCCCACCAGTGCACGAAAGTACAAACATAGGGTAAGGCGCAAAAAGAACCAAAAGAAATTTTATCGCTACGCTAATGAGCATAGATTGTTGGGGACTCGGTTGGCTCGCTAATGTATGATGATGGTGTCGTCAGGACATCACCCGAGGTGTCCTGAATAGCCAGTGTTCTGAATAGCTTCGTTTGATTAGTGTTCACAGTTGAAGACCACAGTTATGACAACCCCACAGTCAATGTTGGGGAAGTTAACCTCAAGAACATTTGTTCATGCGAGAGGAAGTGTTAACAACTCGAAGTACTGAAAATTTACAACTCCAATAGTTCCGATGGATTACACCCATGAGTTTTCAATGAAACTCAAGAACAATTTTAATATTGCTCGCCTTATATTTAATTTCCCGATGGCGATTAGCGTGGTTCCTGAAGACTGAAATATAAGTAATGTGACGGTAATCTTCAAGAAATGTGATTGACAATCGTCCATCAATATTGATTGACGAGACCATCTCGCCGATCACCTGAAGACAACAGCCTGATTCAGGACACTCTACACGGCTTCCGTTCCAGGAGAAGCTATCTGATGAATCTGCTGAACTGTTAACAAGGAGATCAACGTGTACGATCACCACAAGGCAGTGTTTGTCATTTAGCTAGACTTCCATAGAGCCTTCAATAGGGTTCCGCACGGAAGACTGTTACATATGGTCGCAGAGCTCAGCATCGGTGACTAACAGGGCGCAAGAAGGTTCACATGACCTCTGGGGTGCCCCAGGGTAGCATTCTGGGTCCGGTCCTCTTGCTAGTTTATGTGAACGAGGTGTATGAGGGGCTTCTGTGCACAGCGTATAGAAATTTGCCGATGATACAAAGTTCTGCCGTGTAATTTGCAGGAAGCGGGGTAGACTCACGATCCAACAAGACATCGAAAATCTCATTGAATGGTCAGAAGTGTGTCATGTGCTCTTTAATGTAGCAAAATGTACCGTAATGCACACGGGATGTCACAATGCCGACTTCAACTCCACAGTGGCCGAAGGTGATCTTGCTGCTGATGATCAACAGCAAAACTTGGGCGTCCTTGTTCCGACATGCTTCAAATGAGACGCGCAGGTCGACGAAAGTTACAGAAAGCAAACCGCAACCATGGTTTCATTTCTCGTAACTTCTCCAGCAAAACGAAAAACATAGTGCTGCCACTATACAAATCCCTCGTTCGTCCCCACTTCGAGCAAGCAGTCCAATTCTGGTCTCCATACATGAAGAGGGACAAAGTCAAACTGGATCGCATCCAGTTCAGTGCTACTAAGCTCATCCCTCAGATACGACATCATAACTACAGAGATAATGTCAATGAGCTTGGACTCACCACCCTCGAGCAACGAAGGCT
The DNA here is from genome assembly GCA_016164225.1 of Gammarus roeselii. Lineage (NCBI taxonomy): Eukaryota > Metazoa > Arthropoda > Malacostraca > Amphipoda > Gammaridae > Gammarus > Gammarus roeselii. Next base: position 4,752 of record SDVV010018745.1, read on the forward strand.
AAGGACCCGGCTAATTGAAACGTTCCAATACCTGAAAGAATTTAATAATGTGGGAAATGTCGGCCTCTTTGACTGGGAGCACAACATTTGTATTCGGAACAGTGAACGACATTTGTACGAAAACGTTTCGCTATGACCATAGCGAAACACATTTTCTCGTTCGCAAGCCAGCAGATTTTAAACAACTTACCAGTCGAGGTAGTTGGCAATGAATCCGTGAATGCGTTCAAAACACACTCGAAAAAGCCCGGGATACGTGAGACGTAACCACCGGTGAGAAATATACGGGTTTCCCAGAAGTTCAGGAATTTGGATTTGTAACATCAGTCATATTTAATTTATTGCTATTATTTTTGTAATTACCCTAAGCACGACACGGTTATTTTCATAGTGACAAAGAATACTAGTATCATTATTATTATAATTATTACCACTAAACTCGTACGATTCTTCGGACTATGGCTATTATTCATACCGTGATGTAATGTAATTCAACTCACATCTTCCCTTAAACTCATGCCAGTAGCACCTTAAAGTATGTAGGCTTTTAACGGTAACTCGTAAATAATTTTAAACCCTTATCAGAGCCACCTTCTTCCCTTTGGTCTGAGAGGCCATTTGTTTTCGCAAACCATAGACCGGTGATAATCAGAAGACGGGACCACGAAATCCGGGAATTGGAATCACACAAGAGAAGATCCAGGATAGTATGATAATAAGTATACCTCTTCATTCTTGCCTAGAAAACTGAAAGAAAGACGTTGAGACGGTAAACAGGAGTTATCGAGTTTCAAATTGAAACACAACTGAAGTGAACAGTAAATTTGTTTTTTGATCCATTATAACGGGGTTTCTCAATGTAATTCGCATTTCTTGTGTAATGATAGAGTAGATCCGAGATTTTCCACATTATGGATTTAAACCAGACTTCAATTCCGTAAATTAAGAATAGCTGGAACAGGAAATAATGGGGTTTAAGGACGGATTGAGGGAAGAATGAATTCGAGTTATATAGGAGGCCGATAGGCCCGACAATTTATTTAAATATGCTGTCGATGAGATTTTTGAATAATATCTTCATATCAAAATATACCGCACGGAATTTAGTGTTGCGTATCTCAGGAATTCAAATATTATGAGTGGTAAATCGATTTTACGCATGTAAGTGTGGATAAGTTTTACGCATGTGCTATGTATCTCTATTCACTACCCTCCTAATGAACCCTTTATATATAGATAATAAATATAACACTCACAACTGCTAGGGATCTTTAATCAGCGGGTCAGTGAAATCTTAACACTCTGTACTCTGCACGGATCAGTGATCCTAAACACCAATCAATACTCAACATATAGATCCTTCTATGGAGGCCGCATTTCTCATTGTGTTGGCTTAGCTTAGCCGGGCAGACGAGGAAGTAAACGGCTGGCCTGACCAGTCTCGATAGAGAGGGTAGCTTCAAACTGAAATAATGTGCTTCCACACTCGGACATGTATGCATCCACCAATCAAAATACATCACGTATAGAAAAAAAACTTGGTACCAATCTAGATGTCATCAGGCAGAGTCGTTCAGTATAACGAAAACCATCCTACACTAACAGTAAACAGCATGTATAAGAAATAAAGCGCGAAAATGAGGCAGGATAGTCCTGCAGCTCTAAATAATACAAATATGTAAAGAAACCTGTTAGCATCCGCGTGAGGATAAGTGTCGCATGATAGCCTGTTAATAGTACAACCCATATTCTTTATTCTAAACAATACATTAGTCCGTAATGCGTGCAATTTCATATAAACACGTATAGTGAAACACAGTCCTCCTATTACACGCTGTGCCAAATATATGTTACATAGGTTTCTCCGTGTAATACTGTGCTAGACAAATCGAAGTTCGTCTAATAGTGCTTATGTTTTCTATCTACAATTTGTGTGTTCTTTTTTTTTACAGGGTGGGTGGTTTTTCACTCTCTTTTCTGTCTGTTTCTGGTCAAATTTGCTGGCATTCGGTTCTGTACTCATGCAATTCTTACCTACAATTATTAATAATGTTCGTTTAGATGTACCTATTTGTTGATCTTGTGACCATCTTCAATTTAATAATATCAACACAAGCGTCTTTATTCCGCCCTTTACAATCGACCTCATAATTATAAAAGATCAAAACATATGTTCACGCAACGGAATAGTAGTTTGTGGAATATGTTTTCAAATATTTTAATAAATAAGGGAAGGACTTAGATGGATCGAAAATTTCCTATATTAGTTTTGTTACTATCTTTGCAAATGGGTGTCATTAAAGACGTTTTAACCCTGTCAGCGGCACCCGTTATTAGCGATGAGAGCCGCAGGTTGGTCTCACGGGCAAACACTTATTATATTGCTAAGTATGCGATGGTCAAGACGATTTGAGCGGTTTGATTGTAAGAAACTGCTTAAGCGATTATTATTGAACATCACTAGGTAAAACCGAAATTGACATAAATGTTCATGTTATTGAAATGTGGAAATGTATACAACTAAATGATGAAATCATGCATGGCAAGGAATTTAGCAAGAAGAGAGCAGGCTGGCCGAGGCAGCACGAGAGAGGTGCTGTGGACACGCCCACATGACGTGTACTCACGCACACGCTCCCATCACATGTCAGCTGATCCAAAAGAGAACAAATACGAACAGTCATATGGCCGTCCCGCGTTTCTCTGGGGTGGCAGCGGAGCTCAGGGAAGCACCACACAACAACACACAACGGAATCCGTCAAGTCACTGGTTAGGCAACTCTTCACCACTGACAAGCGCCACCCTCTCTATGAAAACAGTAGTCATAAAGAGCGGAGTGGCGCTCTATTGCGAAGTAGAGGGAAAACACATACGTGTACAATAGTTGTTAACTAATTGAACACCAATCAATATTTTTTTTCGTTGCAATGTTGAGAGAACAATATCTTCCAGGAATGGCTGAATCTACGAGAACGTAGTCAAAATTAAAGATTTTACAAATGAGTCGAGACAAAGTTGGCCCAAAGTGACCAACCTGCCGCTAAAAGGGGTAAAAAGTTACGTAATTTCCATCTATTAATTACTTGTTGGCAATAAGTGTAGCTGGCATAGGTGATAATATATCATTTTATTTCTTCATGGTAGTGATGGAACTATTCTTGATATTCCTATAGGTCGCTATACCTGGCGCTAACTTCTCTTATAGCGAACATCAGATCAGCCCCTTTCATTTCCGCCAACTGTCGTATCAGCCACAAATTGTTCCAACTACCTGACTAAGGTACCATATTTTAACAGCGAACACTCGCATCATTCCTCACTCAGAACAGCCACTGTCATCCGTCACTGTCATATCAGCCACGAGTCGCACCATTTTACTGGTTATCACTTTAATGACACTTTTCTTTCCCAAACCTAACCTAACCTAGGAGTACGTGTTTCTATCCTGCGGGGCAAAGGTACGTGTTTCTAACCGGCGGGGCAAACGTACGTATTATTCTAGGGTGCGAAATGCCGTTTTTTAAGCGGTTACGACAGTGTGCGATAATGCCAGTGTCCAGTTATTGAAGTGGCGCAAATAAACGTGGACTGAAACATTGTTTATGCGCGAAAGCACGTGTGCTGAAAGATTTTTAGCGGTTATGACAGAATCCGGCGATGACAGTGAGCTGAAGTGAAGTGGCGCTAGTGCGCGTGTGCTAAAATATTTTTAGCGCAAAAGCTGGGCTTTCATTTCTATATTTTATGTGCTATGATAATTTAGGTGATGTTTTTAGCAGTAACTGGTAAAAAACATCGTTATTCAATATAAGTTTGAGATGGTCGTTGCCATTGGACTTATACTATCAACTATATTCTTCCCGATCTTTACATAGTATACCTTATGTATATTTGTTTTAAGTTGATTTCAATTGTCGTTAGTTGCAGTGATTAGTATTTTTTAAAGGTTGATTACATTTATTAGTCAGTGCTCTACGTATGTTATTGATCACCGTCCACGTTCGTTTGAGATCATTGCTTGCATTCAGAAAAATTGTTTCCATTCGCAATCAGTTTGCTGAGAAGATCGAATCAAGCCTCTAACGTGGTTTTTAAATTGAGTACACGTAACTTCTCGCACCTCGCCTCTCAAGCACAGAGAATCATAATGATTCCAACTTTTCATGTCTGATATAATATGAAGGGTAATCCAGGGTCTAGTTATGTTGTTTGGCAGACTGATTTAGTCTGGGTTCGTGTTTAAAGGACAGCACGAACTATAAGTTTCATCTACTATAGAAGATAATTGTTTGATATCAAAATCACAGTCATTTCCATCGACGACTTCTGTGAAATCAAGTTGATTAAACTTGTCATAATAATTTACAATTGTTACATCATTTTTTAATCGGTCTTCTATGTTCACCCATTTGCAACTGTTGCATTAATCAAATGTTATTCGGAATTACAACGATTAGCAGGTGGTCTGGTGTGTCAGATATTAATATGCCAGAGTTGTAGCTATGCGGGTTTGATATGATAATTGTATATATTAGTGTGGTATTATCTCTAGCTGAATCCATTATAGTTGGTTTTGATATTAATGGTAGTATTGCAAGGATCTTCATTGGGTCGGGAAGTTCTAGAGCATTATTGTCGATATTGTAATACATAATATCAATGTTAACATCGCCAACATCACTCGGCCTTGATGTTGTTACAAGATTGGATAAATTCATCTAATTCGTCGATGAATTGATCAGGGTTAGCGGAAGGTGTCTTGCAGGCCGTTGTTATGATCACACGTTTTTTTTCTAATCTACCTACAACAAAAAAGTGTTTGATGTATAGATCATTAACGGTACAATAATCTTCGAGTCGAGTGGCTGATTGCTCCTTCCACGCTTACAATAAATTCAGAATGAGTGAAAGGGAAACAAATCATTATAATGATGGCAATCTTTTGTGTCCTAGGTAAGCCAGATTTAAATGAAGCTACATAATTACATCGAATTTTATATTTTAATGATCGAAATGTATGAAACATGTAAATTTTATGTAACAGTGATCGAATGTTCTGCTGACACAAAAAAAAACGGGGCCTGGTACTTTTGGTATTGCAGTCCAGTCTGTTATAAGTGTTTCATTATTTACATTCACTCTTCCTCTCTGTGTTTAAATCAGGATATAACACATTAAAATGGTTGATATCTGGGCGAATCAAGTCCAATAATTTATTGGTCAGTTTCATTTAAGCAATTACTATCCAACCTAGTAGAAGTAAAGAGAACAAGAAAATTAACGCGGCAGCCTCGGAAATTAATTCTGCTCCTACAAGGATAGAGAACCAATATAAGAGCATTTCTACACCATGGGAATAACAATGTAAAAAAACTGGTACATAGGATTTATCACATCAATGGCTAGTAGCTATGAAACTGAACGTGAGAGCAAATAAAATACATAGCTGCACACAGTTAGTGAACAACACATTTTATTGCGGTTTGTTTTAATAATATCGAGTTAATAATGATAATGAGCTTTCAAACATATTCATTTAATTTGTCATGTGTTGCTTGAGGTGTTAGTGATCCAAAAAACAAAGCTTTCCTATTTCATTGCTCTAATAACAAAAGCTGCAGTGTTGAAGAAAATGAAGATTCGCACTGTGTGAAAGTAAAGAAGGCATCATGGAAGTGTAACGCATGCAAATGACAAGAAAATGTTGATATTCTTTGAGCAGAATGTGATGAATGTTTCTGCAATTCTTTTTTAAAAGTGTCCAATGCTGGACTGATGTGCTATAGGTTGCTGGGGAAACAATTTCAATGGTTTTGTAGAAAGTGTGTGACCTGTTTTGATGTTAAAACAAAACGTCTTAGAAAAACATGACCAAAAAACAAGTGCGCAGAGTACTGCCATAACTGATGGCGGTCACTGTACCTCACGGTCCACTTTCAGTCAGGGTACAGAAATGACTGCTAGTGACCAGAACAGGGATATGGTGAGTGACATTGGTGTGAGTTTAGATGTTACTGGCATGATAAATTCCAGTCAAATTTTCAATAGGGAAAATGAGAGTGATACTGGTGAGAAAATAGAAAAACAATTTACCGAAAAGAAAAAAATGAAAACTCTGCAGATTCTATTTGAAGAGCAAATGCAGGTATGGAGTGTCAGGAAAAGACTGTGGCTTCATCCACCCAGCTTGTGAGCCAGGGTCAAATAAAAACTAATAGTGATCAAGAAAATGAAAGTGGCCCAGGAGAGCAGAAACAAAAACTAGTACCGACAGTGAAAAGCTTGAAACACTGCACATTTTATTTAAAAATTAAGTGCAAGTATGGAGTGTGAAGGAACGGATGTGGATTTATCCACACAAAGCATTGCAATAAGTTCATGGACTTGGGAATGAATGGTTGCAAAAGTGATAAACTCTTTAAGAAAATCTATCCAAGGGTATGTGATGACTCATATCGTCATATGCAATGAGCCAAAAAAAAGGAGTGAGTGACTGCATTTAAGAAAAAAAAGCCACTGGAACCCCAGCAGGAGCAAGATGTAACTACTGCAGCCAGCAGACAAGGAAATGCAATCTGAGCAGCCCACAGCAACACCCAAACATTAACCAAGTTGACAATAAGGTTGGGTCAAACAACAGCATCGTTTACACGACACGTTCTTCCAAAATCGTGCCCAACAGATTCCTCTCGCAGCGTTGCAGAGACCAGTACAGGCCTACCTGCGATGGCAGATGTCCATCTGTAGCAGTACATGGCTATCACCACTTCAGTACTGACCAAACACAATAGAATTTTTTTTAGGAACCCTGGAGAGTCTCCTACAAAGCCGTTTCAAACCAATGTTCCCACTGATGAAAGTGCTGCCAACACTGAGTCAATAGAGGAAACACTCTCTCAATGAACATTCTACCAAAATGAATTGAAAAAATGTCACCTCTTAAATTTACAAGGCCTCCAGAACACCAGCCAATATGGCAAAATTAAGTTGATCCATGATATACTATCTGACAGTGATCCACTCTTCGTTGGCTTGACTGAGACACACCTAAATTAAAATGTTAAATCAGCTGAGCTCTATTTTGAAATTTACACTTTTTTCAGATGTGACCGCACAAATAGGAAATGTGGTAGTGTTGGAGTCTACATGGAAGAGGGTCTTGGAAGCTGTGAAGAATTGAAATTTTCCAATAGTTACTGTGAGTGTCTTGCTGTTGAAATTGAAAAGCTGTAAACCATAATAATTATAGTGTATAGACAACCAAACTGTGAGTTTATACATTTTGAAGATGCTCCCGGAATCTTACAGACGTACATGTCGAACATTGATCAGACTGAATTTAAAATCTTTTTCTGTGGTGACTTCAATTTTCCATTCATCAAATGACTAAATAAAGATCAAGCGGCGGTACCTGGTAGCTATATCATTGGCAAAGGTAACCCCGAAGCTGCAGCAAATCAAGCTGATAAGCTGTTCAAATTAGTAGATAAATGTTTTCTTACCTATAGTATTAAAATGCCGACACACACGAAAAAAAAACTTCTTAGATCTATTGTTTTTACAACTTGGTTGAGTATATAAAAAACATTAAAATAACAAAAATGCACTCTCAGATCATAACGTGATCGAAATCAATCTAGATTCTGACCTACTGAGAAAAAACACAAAAAAAATATTTTTTATCCCGGAACATGACTTTTTGGCAACTAAACTCCTTTAGTACATATATAAATTGGGTAAATGTACACAAATCTCAGTCTGATGTTGATTGGAAACAACTGATTGATCAGGCAAACAGTTGGAAAATAAGAAAATAACTTTGATGATATACTGTTGCAGGTGTGTTTACAACATGTGCCAATAAAAGAAAAATACCCAAAGAAGCAAGCATTATTCAGAAAGGAAATTGCTCATGAAAAAGCGACCTAGAGGCCAATTTTAGTTTTCAGTTTGACAGTTTGGCTGCATAAGCAAAGAAAAATTTAGATTTTTTACGTAATTATCTTTCAGTAGCTTTATTTTCATTTTCTCTTATCTCTTGATCATGTGAACCTTTTATCAACTTTTCAATCATGATGATAGCTTCTTCTTGTTCTAGGCTTCTGAAAGGGTTCACTTTGCTGCAAAGTTCATTCTGTTTAATTGGTGACTCCGATCAACTGGTAATTGGAAACCATGTAATGAGCGAGTTGTTGAATGAAAATTACAAACGTGTATTTTACTTCCCAATGCTTACTAAGACAGATCCAGAAATCACCTCCGAATTTTCATTGACTGATCTTAACATTGACATCTCTGAAATTACAAAAGCTATTGATGGCATAGGTAGCAATAGTCCATCCTGACCAGATGACGTCCCAGCTGTTCTATTGAAACAATGCAAACAGGTACTGTCAAGACCACTCCAAATGTTGTGGCAGAAGTCTGAAGACAGTTTCGATATACCACAGACCATGGAACATGCTGTGATCTTCATTCTAGCAAAAGGAGGTAGCCTCACAAGTCCATAAAATAACAGACCAATTGCTTTGACATCACATGTAGTCAAAATATTTGAAAGAGTAATGAAAGGACGAATGGTGAATTTTCTTGAAAAAAATGGTTCAACTCCTAGCAAAATGGTTGCAGTAGTAAGAGGAGCACGTTGCCCCAACTGCTGGAGCACTATGACGAAAAAATAAATGCATGGCGTGATGATCAAATGTGGATGTGATATATCTTGATTTTGCCAAGGCCTTTGACAAAGTAGATCACAGTATACTGTTATTAAAACTATATAACGCCGGTATCCAAGGAAATGTTTACAGATGAATCAAAATCTTTCTGAAAGGCAGAACTCAAATGGTGTTAATGAAAGTAGTAGGTATAACGATAAGAACCGCTTGCTAGAGTCATTTTGTAGGCGAGGGGGGGGGGGGGGGAGGCGATGCATGCA